>MDKH01018232.1:0-10955 GCA_005239495.1 Nicotiana undulata
TTGGTTGCTTAGCCTTACGTCGCCCTTCCAAAGCATCTCAGGAAGGCGCCGCGTAACAATACTTACGTGTGCGTTTGGGAGCAACATAATGTCGTATAAATTTGGGATGGATAAATTATTCACTATCCACTTTTTAATTTTTTTAACTCTTTTCAAATCAGTAACTGGATATAAAAAATTTAACTCTATTAGACAAAATACAACCACCAAAGCTTAATAGTATCAAGACGAGTCTTCCGCATAATATGCGTGGGTATGATTCCCACGACCTCCTTTTCCTTCTCCATTCCCTGATTCCCTATGTGATGAAACTAAAAAAACACCTTATCATACAAAATAAAGAGAAATAGTTTTATTTGCAATTATCATGAGTTTCCAACTTTACTATAATTAGTTGTTGGATTGCATATCAATATGTTTTGAATCACCACCCTTAGTTGTATACCACTATCTTTTTTCTTATACATAAATAATAGAGAAATGAAAACAAAATATCTGATTTTTATATAATTTTCTGTATTATCTAAGATTTCTATGAAAATTTAATACAGTGCATCAGATTTTGAGACTCAAACGTAGTGGAAAGCAACTTCGATATAGACTATAGTGACATAACAGTGTGGGAACTTCAATTCCATAAGTTACCTAGAGCCTTAAGACTATGCATTTGTCAGTTTTCACGTTATTAAGATATACGACTTTAAGTACAGTGTTAACAAAAATAAAACACTATAGGGCTGTTTGGTTGGAATACGATTTATACTGGTATAAGTTATGCCGGTATAAGTTATATTGAGATACGTTATGCTGAGATTGTTTTTTATTTATTGTTTGGTATGTTGTATTAAGAATGACAATTGCATAATTTCTAAGAAGAAGGTATAAGTTATACCGGTGCTAATTATCCCACATTTTATAAGGTATAAGTTATTCCAGTATTAAAATTAACACCAGGATAACTTATACCTGATTTGCTAACCAAACAAAAGTATTAAGGTGATATTAAATTTTTATACCACCCTTATACATTCTTATACCTCAACGACCCTAAGTTTATGGCAGAAGCCTAAGCCCAATCTAACAACTGCTTGACTTCTCGCATAGGACAATGCAATGACAGCTGAGATTAGTGGCCTAAAATAGATTAAAAAAATAATTTTTTATCTATATTATCTACTAAATAATGAGTTGGATGTTGAATTTCTTAAAAGGAATCGAATATGAATAAGATTCATATTATTCACTTAAAAATGAATACCGATAAATAATTAATGGGTTTAATTTTTATATTTGCAAAGACACAAATTGGGGTTCCTCAAATTTGGGAGATTGAATTCTCCCAAAATGATCATATTCAAAATGGCATGGATAATATGTATATTCATATTATCAACCGGTTAATCCATTTCTACTCATATTAGATATGGTCGGGTCAGATAATTGTAAAAATAGCACGGGCTAGCCAGTTTTCAGACTGGTCTTTCGAAAATAGCCAGCATTTGCCAAGTCATTGAAAAATAGCTACTCACTCGGTCCAGATTATGTGAACCTATTTCGTTTTTGGTCCGTTCCATAACGAATGACTCCTTTCTAAATTTGGAAACAATTTAGTTTAAACTTTCAATTCTACCCTTAATGAGAAGCTTTTATAACCACAAAAATGCTCTGGACCACTTTTTGACTTGTTTAAGACCACAAATTTCAATAGTCTTCATTTTTTCTTAAACTCTGATCCCAGTCAAACAGGTTCACATAAATTGGAATGGAGGGAGTACTATTTTGCTGGAACAGAGACCGGTCAAGTATATTATACTGGAATTCCAGTATATTATGCTAGCGTATTTTCCGGATTTTGAGCAGTGTTTTCGTTCAGATTTATCTTTACATGAAAAGTGGCTAAATTTCGATTATTTTGAAATCTGACTATTTTTGAATTTCTCTCCATATAATTATATCTACTTTTGTATTACCCATTTTGACCTGTCCATATCCGAATTTCTCCCCATATACTTGTAACTGAGATTATTAGATCTAACCAATGATGCATGATGCGGTCCAGCTTTTTCCCTATTCCACACTTAGTGAGAGCTAAATGCCTCTTTTCTAATATTTTTTGTTCAATTATTTTTGTGGGTATTTCAAACTCAATAATTATGTTGCATTAAATTTCTCATTCTTTTCTTCCAAGGAGCTGAGTATGTGCATTTTCTTTGATGCAACAATTTCATAATTCGGAATTGAAATTCTCAGTAGCAAAAATAGAAATTGAATCATAATTGGAAGAAACAACCGCCTCAAAAGATGAAGAAAGAGAAATCAAAAGGGATAAAGTAAAAAAGAAAAAGATCTTGCTTGATAGATCTAACACAAACCCCACATGCATTTAATATTTCTATTGACATCTCAATGTTTTTGTTTTTGCATGGCATCTTCAACGCAAATACCTACCCAAAATAAATCATTATCCTACTTGACACAAATCTAACTGAAAAAGATTTCCAGTCAAATGATGCTTTTATTAGTATTAAATTTACTTTCCTTTTCGTTTGAGTGTATAGAGACTGATTTTCAATAGTTCAGAAATTATGAATTCCGTGTTTACCGCTAGAAAAATGTGGCAGGACATCTCTTAATTAACAATCAATTTGACAAATGACAACAGTTCGGTATCTTTGATTTGGGCTTCTTTTGATGTGTTTTTCTTATTCTTTTTAATTAAATGACAATTATATCGGTTTGGATTGGTTCGATTTTGTCGGATTTTTTGGGTTTTCGCGTTACATGAATATAGTTTCAATCTTACTTTATTAAAGTTTTGATAAGTTAATATATGTTTAGTAAATATTGAAAAATTTGACAAACATATTGTTGATGTACGCTTTCTAGGTTAACACATGAGAGGATCTCAAATATTTTGAATATTTTTTAAAGAAAATTCAATATAAAGTCTTAAAAATATATATAAAAATTATATATTTATATGTCGGTTTGGTTCGGGTTTTTTTACTCAATACCAAACCTAGTTGGGTTTTTTAATCGATTTGATTTGATTTTTCGGTTTGGTGCGGTTTTCCGTTCGGTTTGTACACCCCTAATTTAAGGTTAATAAATATGGAGCACTCCATATACTATTAAATATTATATCCCGCAAGAGAATCCCAAATATTTCTACGCATTTTTTAAAGAAAATTCTATATGAAATCTTAAAAGTATATATAACAATTAAATATTTATATGTCGGTTTGGTTCGAGTTTTTTACTCAATACCAAACCAAATATAGTCGGATTTTTTAATCGGTTTGATTCGACTTTTCGATTTGGTGCGGTTTTCTGTTTGTACACCCCTACTAGTATGTATTAACCGTGCAATTAAAATATTAACAGTGCAAATTTTATATCGTGATACTAATCAATGCTCATTATATAGATCAATCTATAATTACCTTTTAAATGACAACTCTTGTATAGTAATACTTTTTGAATAGATTCATAAAAGTGCTGAAGTCTTCGCTCAAGGTAGGTCAAATAGATTATGTAAGCAATTACACTAACTAGTAAGTAGTAGAATTAATGTTACTTACTTAAATTGTTGAGTAAGCTATTAGCCTATTCTTATAAGCCTATAAATAGTATTAATTCCGTGTTCTTCGGAAATTTATAATTCTTTGATTTAATCATTATTTCAGACTATTTTAAGGAATGGTAAGAACAAGATTAGGGAGTTTATCCCTCGATTATTTTTGTCCAATTTGAGTTCATCTCTTCCACTGTTTACTATGTAAAGAAAGAAAAGTTTGTTACTCGTGCAGTAATGAAAAATTAGAGACAAACTAAAAATTAATTATGTACTGTTAATTAAAATTAAAATAAAAGAGTAACCAAAAGAGAATAGAAGATCTCTGACTCGTCTAGGCAAATGTTTTGTCGGCAATAATTCTTGACTAGGTCAATGAAGCTTTGATCTGTGCTTGTTAATAAATACATATCTCTCTTAGAAGTAATAATTTAGCTTAACTAATGGAATCCTATGAGGGAGATTTGCAGTTTTACCTCTGTCGGTGATTAAGTTATGCTATTAATTATACTTAAATAAAATGTCAAAGTCGTTGGATGATTAACCAAATAGAGTAATTCACCTAGTGGTACTAGAATTCAATTATTGAATAGTAGTAGTATCTTTTTTACTTTATTAATTAAAGTAAAAAACAAGCACGTCTTTGGTTTGTTGCATATGAATGACAACTTGGCGAACATTTATTGAATCCGAGGAAAAAAGAATTAATCATAGTTTAGGTAGAGAAAAAATAAGAAAATATTAAATATGTAAAGATTATTTACTTGCTCGAATTAGCAAAAAAGGAAGAAAACGAGTATAATAATTTGAGGAAATGTTCATAATTAGAGGAATTTTGCAATTCTACCTGCAGTTCAGCAATAAAAACACAAAATTTGGAAATTTATTATGAAGAAAAGTCCTTGAACTCTTTAACTGATTCAATTCAAGCTTTTAACTTGATTTTACTTTTCTTAAAAGTTAAAACTCATGAGCTTAAATTTCAAAGAGAAAAAGAAAAAATTGCAACAACAGAAATTTAAATCATAAAGTCATGACTACTAACATAAAACTAAACTAAAGTAATGTTTTTTTCCCGGTGTTATGCTATAAGTATTCAATTGCATCATGAAAATGCAGAAGCTAGTAATTATTTTGGTTGGTACTAATTCTATGGTAACAACAAAAGTGGGATTATGAAGGTGTAGCTATCATTATTGATTGGATGCCTTGACTCGGCGAACAGAGAGAGCAATACCAATGACGTGAATCAAAAATGGTACCATGCACATATCAGTTTATTTTCATTCATATCGTACACCAAATTATTCGCAAGTGGCATCTTCTCAGCCGCACATCTTACTGTAATAATCTTTTGCATTAAATTTTAGGTTAAAGCTTGTTCAGTATTGGGACCTAGATATGATTTTCCTCGTGCTTCTTCAGATATTTGTATTTTACTCCATCCGGTCATTTTCGTATACCTTTATTTGATCATATTAATCATTAAAAGCATTTGGTGAAATTATTCTTATCTCTACCTTAAATGAGAGTAATGATTATATACCTTAACAGATCAAGCAATATGAGATTAAATTGGAAATAAATTAATACTATATTATTTTAATTTCCTGAAATAACATATATAAAGGATCGGAGGGAGTGATGTTTTAATTTTTATTCCTCATGAAGAGCTATTTCATTTCAGTCCATTTAAAATTAAATGTTGTAATTTTTTTAGGCCCTTTAGAATCGTGATGTTACTTCATCTGGCGCTGAATTGATTGCCTTGTCTCACTTTTGACAAGTCAAATGTATTTTTCACAAGTGAACCATAGCTATACAATGTTTGGAATTTGAAAAGTTTCTCCAGGACTTGATGACACTGGCTTCAAAAACAAAAAAATAGGATACTTTTGAAAATAAAGAGTAACACTGTATACGGGTAAAACCAAACCCATGAGATGTCTCGTCTTCCGATGATGCAGATGGAGCAAGAGATGCAATAACAAGGAATCAGAATCGAGACCAGGAGCCCCTCGATCCGGGGTCCGGGCAAAGTGCCCGACCTCGAAAGTATCGGGACCATGACCCCGAGTTCGGTTCGAATCCCAAAGGCCTCAGAGAACACTACCACGTAACCAAGCACGACCAACAAAAGGTTGTGATATCCGTGACCAGCCGGATATCACGGCGTGGATCTCGACACGTATCAGCACAGAACCAATGATTGCTTAAACAAATGATTTTTTACCTTTTATAGAACTGTAAAACTCCCCTACTATATGGGGGGGGGGGGTCTGATTATTCATTGGGGATACTATAACACGCTTATCAAGGCAATATACTATTATTTTCTCTGTTATTCAAAGTTCTAGTTCTTGTTCACCAGTGCTTGGTCATTGTGAGTCCGGGATTGAGGGCGGATATTTCATTAAGGCTGTTGTTAAGTCCGGAATCACCCTCCTCAAGAGGTTTAGTAATTTATTACCTCCTTTATCCGTTTAATCTTACGCAATTTATCGTTTGTATCGACTTCATCCACGTATCTTTAAACCTTAAACTAATTGTTATCCGTTTTTTAGGGTAAACAGTTTGGCGCCCACCGTGGGGCTAAGGACAATAGTGGCAATTTGATACGAATTTCCGTAATACACTATGTTTTTCACTTGTTCTTTGAAGTCTTTAATTTCAGGTCAAGGCTTAAAATGTCGAACTCCCAATCTGTCGCTTTGAATGTGGATGCTGAGTCTGGACACCAAGGCGAGAACAACGATGTGGCACCAAGTAACGAGGTGCTCCCTATCGACCCCAATGGAGTTCCGGCCGCCGACCCGATCAACCCTAACTCGTATGTGGCCATTAATACAATCTTGCCGATCTTGAGAACAACATCCATGGGGTTTTTGATCGGTAGCCCAAACTACAAACGACAGTGAAGGTTACAGGATCAATCTGCGAGTAATATTTAAAATGTTGCAGGTGCAACAAGCAGCGATAGCCCAATTGCAAAACCAGAGCCGCATCCCCAGCAGAGTCGAGCCCGAACCATCTCGAGAAAATGCTCGCAGAAATGAACCAATGGTAGAAAGTCCGAGTGAAACTGAACACCGGACCAACCATGAGATTATAAAGATGTTTGAGGAACTGACAAAACGGGCGGAATATGGAGAAAAGAAGATTGAAGCCAATGACAAAAACGTAGAAACCTACAATTCCAGGGTCGACCAAATCCCAGGAGCACTGATCTCGCTCAAATCACACCTCAGTTTGGGGTTGTAAAGAGGTTGATTACAATAATAATTACCCAACTGGGAGTCGAAATCGAATCCATAGGGAGAGTAGATGGGTTTAGGTATATATTCGAACTAAGTACGTGTGTCTAAGATGCACTTTCACAAATTGTGTTTTGACTCTACTTCTAAATTATGCTATGGTTTGCAAATGTAAAGCTAGAGAATAATATTTTTGGTGTTGTTTTTCAAGTATGTAAAATATCTAGGGCTGTGACTTCCTCCTAGGTGTTTGCCTAACGAGTTGGGGGCTTTAAAGCGGATTTCATTGGTCGAGGTGTATTATAGAAATCAACACAATTACCCACTCAATACCTCTCGGTAATAGAGTGGTTTTGCCCAATTTGGCTTTCTCAAGTCGGGATTTACTATCTATAGATTCAACCCTTTAATTGGGACTATCAATTTTGTGAGTTCATCCCAATTTCTTGTTAGCCAAGTTTTCCTAGAATAAGTCTCTTTTTGTCAAGTAGAGACTAAGTCAAATAGGCTAGATACAATGTTTGCAACCATTAATATACAATTATAGCAAGAACTAGGCTAAATATTTCACACCCAACCATAAACAAGCCCTAAATCAAACACCCATTAGGTACCCACACTAGGGTTGGGTCACAATCTTAGCTAGAAATTTAACTACTCATACTGGGTGATGAAGAAAATAAAAAAGAAAGATGATTAAACTCACATTTAATGATAAATAGATGAAAATATATAAAATTGACAAGATATGATAAAGTTTCCTAAAACAGTAAAGAAAAACGGCTACCAACTTTCAGATATTCAAAACTTAACCTAATTTTGTCAAAAAAGACTATTTATACAAAGTTAGAATTTCCGGACAAAATTGCCCTTTCAGAGGTTTTACGACCGCGCAATTCTGTGTGCGGTCTGCACTTTGTTGCAACTCTTAACAGGAGTGGCTTCTGGGACCTCACAATTCTGGACTACGGCCGCACTTCATGAGTTATGCAGACCGCACAATTCTGGGTGCGGCCGCACAATTATAGTGCGGTCCGCAGATCTTGATTGTCTTGAATTCACAACTCTCTGAACCTTGACTTCTGCGGCCGCACAATTATTGTGCGGTCCGCACATTGTGTTGCAGCACTGTCAAATTTTCTTCTTGTTCTGCGACTGCAGACAGAATTTTGCGGTCCGCCCTTTAGCCCTTGGCTCATTTTCCAATACTCCTACAAGTAAGCATATTTCATAAGTTTTCGGGAATACCTTGTAGACATGTAATTTTTGACCCTCCCCGAGATTTTATACTTTTTAGCATTTAAATATTTAATTTAGGCCTAATATCATTATTTTAACTAGTTTTAACTCTTTTACTTTATTTTCTCACAAAAAAAATGAAAATTACAAAAATAGTATCATTAATGTTTTATAGTCATAGTATTTACTAGGATTTTTATTTTTATATAATCTTGAAAAGATACCAAAATAGTTTCACAATATAGTATTTTTTTATTTTAAATAAATTTAATTAATTTTATATTTTTATATTATAAATTTTGTATCATTTTTTTAGAAGGAAGAGTGAGTTTTTGGGCTGTAAGGTCCTTTTTTAATCTTTGACCCACTTTTTAAGCCCAAGAAAAACCCTAACATGGTCTTCTTCTTAAAAAAGGACCTTACACCTTCACGCCTGAAAAAACACGACAGCTATCTCCCTCCACAGCCGCCAGCCCACCACCCGGGACACCCAAATCAGCTGTCGTCCACACTTCTCAAACCCGCCAGAAATCTGCCGGCGGACAACCACCTCGCCCAGCTTCCCTCTCCTCAACCACCCTTCTTCACCCCCATCATCGCCTCCGTCTTCCTCAACCTTAGAGACAAAAATCTAATCCCTCATCTCCAGCCGTACCACTCCATCCTCTCACGTAAGCCGCCGCCTCCTGCCCGTCTAGCCGCCGCCCGCCAGCAACTCCGGCCATAGCCCTCATCACCAAAAACGGCAACCAGCCCTACGAGGTAACAACACCCCACCTCCTCTTACCCTGCACTGCTGCCGCCGACCTACCCCATTTCGCTTACAACCACCGCAACACCAACCACTCGACCCACCAACGATCCTACCCCACCTCGCCTAGGGTCACCTCCCGCGAAAGTCCTCTCTCCCTGCCGTTTTCTGTCGCCGGCGAAGTCAGCCCCATATGCCATAGTTTTGGTCTACTCTTTGTGCTTCGTTACTCTTTTGTTCGAGTAAGACTCGAGTTCGTCGGCAAGGTTTGAGTTTTTCCGGTGGGATTCGGTCAATCTGCCATCCGTCTGTGGTTCTGGTTCCCTATTTTGATGGTTCGATTTTATTGTATAAATCAAGTTCGGGTTTCTTAAACTCTTCAATTTCAAAGGAAAATTGCTCCACTAAAGGTCTATTTCTTCCCTTAATCTTCATCTTCTTGATATTATGTGATTTGTAAAGTGATGTTAGTCCGTTTGAGTTTATTTTAATTTTTCTTACTGCTTTGATTCTGTGGTTCGAAATGCCATTTAGGTGATCACTGGTGATTATGAATTGTTTATCTTAATTAAATCTTAAGATACATTTTAAAGAGTAAATTGATTTGTCTGATTGGGTCGTGGGAGGTGACACTATACATGTAAACAAATTAGACTTTAAATATTTTATTGCGTTTAATTTATTTTATTTATTTCGCTTTCTTCGCTAGGAGCATGCTTAGGCCGAGCACACTAGGGTAGACAAACTTTAGGTTTTTTATTTTGTTTTGTTTGAGGTAAGAGGTTGTCCCCGTTGGTTTATTGTTATATCCGGGGGATGCCCCGAGGACCTTGTAAATATATATATTTATTTGGAGTAGATTTTGTAAACATTTTATCCGGGGAATACCCCGAAGTACATGTAAATGACGGCTTGAGATCGGATGATGCGAGGAAGCATAGAGTAGAATAGTATTTTTATTTTTGTTTTATTAGGTGGGGACGACCTCGAGCCTCTTTTGGTTGTTTATTTTCTTTTTGCATTTCATTCCTCAATCTTAGTATTCTATAAAGCCAACTTGATCGAGTACGCAACCGTGAATTTCACGGGACTCGGGGAATGCCTAACACCTTCTCCCCGAGTTAAATGAACCCCCTTACCCTGAATCTCTAGTGCAGACCTAGTTAAGAGTCAAACGTGTTTTGAAGGAAAATTATTATTATTATTATTATTATTATTTTATTTTTTTTAAATTAAAAATGGTGATCTGACACACCAAAATCAAATGTCAGGTGGCGACTATGAGTTAATCCTTTTAAACACAAATCTTTTGTCACTTTCAAAATTGAAAACCTTTTTCAAACTTCGCCAAATCTTTTTATTTATTTAAGAGGGTTTAGTGAGTTTTTGAAAAAAAAAAGGGTGTGACATCTCTGGCGACTCTGATGGGGACTTGCAGGTTCGAGCTAGTACTTGATCTTGTTGGCTTTTTTGGATATTCAGTTTAAGTTTTTATGTGTTTATTTACTTTATTTGATTTTTATTTTATTTATGTCGTTTTATTATTTGCTAAATGGATATTTGTTTACAGTTTTTCCTTTATGTGTTACTACTTTATAAATTGTCATCATATGCATTACCGGGTCAATTATTTTTGCAACAAGTCTCGTTGTACGCGTCGCGTACACGAACTCTTCTTTGAGTCACCCTTATTTTAGGAGGGGGAGCCGTCAGACGTATGGAGTGGGTGGAAAGCTTAAGAAACCACCATCGAGCATACGCTTCCCCGAATTGCCTTGTTAGTGAACCCCAAACGTAGGTCAACCTTTAGGTCATTCTTATTTGCATCATGTCATTTAAACCTAGTAGGACCCGGTCCCAGGTACCGTGTTCCTTGGTAGGAAACCTGTCCAAATTGTGTCAAATGGGCCCGTTGGCCCAAAGTGACATTCAACCATCCTATGTGCTAAATGTTGCATCGTTGAGGGTAGAGAGGTCATTTAGCGGACTAATGTTTGGGGAAGAAGGGTGAAAATGAAGCAAGCTACATTTTTCTTTCACAAGTTTTTCAAAAAAAAAAAGAAGATAAAAAATGAAAATGAAAAATCCAAAAAGATTTTACACTTTCCCATCATTTTCCAAAAAAAAAAAAAAAAAA
>MDKH01220495.1:0-11671 GCA_005239495.1 Nicotiana undulata
AATTCCCCCATTCTTCTTCTCTTAAACCCAAGCCCTAACCACTATTTTTCTACTGTTTTTACCCATGATTTCAACCCAAAATCGTTCTTAATGCACAATATAACGAGTTTTGAGTCCAAGAAACTTACCTCCTTGAAGAAACAACGAAATCCCTCTTCGAAATCCCTTCAAAACCTCTAACCCGTGTGTACAAATGGTGAAAAAGGACAAATTTCGCGAAGGCTACCTTTTATAGTTCTGCTCAGGTATTTCCGCAACAGCGGTATTATTCTCGCACCCGCGACTCCGCAGTCGCGACATTTTAACCGCACCTGCGGAACCCACTTAAACTCCCAGACTTCGCACCTGCGGCCTTTTTATCGCAACAGCGGTACCGCAGGGGCGACATATTGACCGCACCTGCGGTCCTTCACTTAACACACAGAGCCCGTGCCTGCGAACCCATTTCCCGCACCTGCGACCTCGCAGGTGCTATCTTCCTTCCGCCCTTGCGACTATTTCTGCCCTTGCGCCTTCCCCCTCGCGCTTGCGATGTCCGCACCTGCGGCCCAAGCATCGCAGGTGCGATTGCACCAGCAGTAGCAGCTTCAGCTGCACTTCAAGTTCCAATTTCCTCCGTTAACGCCCGAAATCAAACCCGAGCCCCTCTAGACCCTAACCAAACATACCAACATATCAAACATGGTTATTCAAACTTAGTCGAGTCATTAAAACACCAAAAATAACATCAAAACCATAAAATCTCATCCAATTCAAGCCTATGATTTCCAAAAACTTCCGAAACACGCATTTGACCAACCAAACCATCTCCGAATGACCTGAAATTTTGCGGGCAAGTCCAAAATGACCTAACAAAGCTACAGCAACTCTCGGAATCCCATTCCGACCCTCGGATCAAAATCTCGCCTATCAACCGGAATTTGCCAAAATACTAACTTCGCCAATTCAAGCCTAATTCTACACCGGGCATCCTAAAAATGTTCTGAACACACTCCTAAGTCCCAAATCACCTAATGAAGCTATCCGAACCATAAAATCTGCATTCCAAGGTCGTTTACCAATAAGTCAACTCCGGGTTAACTTTTCCAACTCTAAAGCTCTTGTTAGAGACTAAGTGTCTCAATCCATTCTATTTTCACTCCGAACCGGAACCAACCAACCCCAACACTTCATGAACAGTCTAACCGAGCTACTACAAGACAGAAATAAAGGAAAAGATGCGTATACTGCGTAACGACGAACCGGGTCATTACAATGAAGCACCTAAAGAAAGTAGAAACTAGCAACTAGCACATTGTCATGACCAAAAAATCCAATCAATCGGGATCGTGATGGAGCTTAACACCGCTAACTAGGCAAGCCAAAACACAACAAAAAAATACAAAAGAAATGCAATTTACGACTACGAACAAGTTAATAATATGATGTAAAAGCAACTCAGAAGTATACATGATAAGCCTACGATCAACACTAACGTTAAACCATTCCATGATGTGGAGTCACAAGTACATGAGCATCTAGTGTTTACCGCATACACTGTCTCGAAAGATATACAACATTGTTTGACAAGTAGAAATAGTACAACAAAAATGGAAAGATAGCTTTAAGGCCTATGCATGGTATGGAGATCTACCTCGAGTCGTCTACATAGTATCTGCTAAGCACCTCTCAGGACTCCACTAGTACCAATGTCCAAATCTGCACAAGAAGTGCAGAAGTATAGTATGAGTACAATGACCCATTGTACTCCATAACTGCCGAGCCTAACCCCGATGAGGTAGTGACAAGGTTAAAACAAGACACCTATAAATAAACCTGAGTAGTTATGATATCAAGAAATACGATATGACAAGTAAAGTACCAAGTATAAGGCATGACAATAACAGGTTAGAAGGACAATAAGTACACAAGTAGAGAAACATAAAACGGGAAAGTAAAGGAAGGTGTCACTGAGTAAACCATAACTCATACTTTTACAATAACTCTGAATAACCTTTCAAAGAGTAAATTATGAAACCACAAAGTAAATTCAACAATATCCGAATAAAAAATTAAGGAATAATGAAAACAACAAATGACACGGCATCACCCTTCGTGCTTTTACTCCTTTCCTCACAACATAATATAATAGCAAGCACGAAAACAGAATTGGTGCATATACTCACGTTCTCTAAAGCACGAAAACACCCTTCATACAATTATATTAACATATGAATAAAGCATGGAAACATTCTTCGGGCACAATCACTCTACTTCACAATCATGTCAAAGTCCTTCGTGCATTTCACTCTTCCTTACCAAGCATCGCAATAACACGGTGCCAAGCAAGTTGGAAAGCATATTCAACATCAATAGTAGTATTTGAACATAACTCGTCATATGAAAATTTACCAATAATTTAGCACCAACAACAAAATTAACAAATCAACGATCTCAACGCCTAATATCACAATAAGTTCAATCATAGGAAATAACATGAATAAGAGATCAAAGAGTTTTACAATGTATCTAAAGCGTGAAAGATATAATACACAAAGTAACATGGCACAAATAAGGCCAATCTACTCATTTGCTTATCCTATGGCCAACGCATGTACCTTCGTCACCTTGAATATATGACGCCCCCATCACATAGATCATGTAGCAAATAAACTCAATTACACCACTAATTCCCTTAATCAAGGTTAACCAAGACACTTACCTCTTTCTTGAACAATGTCAACATTCCATCACGACTTTCCCTTTAGAATAAACATCTAAACCACCTGAATCTAGTCAAATATTGTTCAAACAAGTCAAAATAAGCATTTGAAACTACCCTTGTACGGAAAATGGTTCGATCTCCAACATAATTGAAAAAGTCAACAAAAAAGCAACACGGCCCACATTGTCGAAATCCAAAATTAAGACCAAATCTCGATTACCTGTTTATTC
This sequence comes from Nicotiana undulata, assembly GCA_005239495.1. Lineage (NCBI taxonomy): Eukaryota > Viridiplantae > Streptophyta > Magnoliopsida > Solanales > Solanaceae > Nicotiana > Nicotiana undulata. The sequence goes on from MDKH01220495.1 coordinate 2,935, forward strand.
CCGAGTCCAAATATGTGATTTGTTTCGAAATCCGACATCAATTTTATAAATTTCAAGTTTCTACCCAAAACCCCCCAATTTCTTCTAAATGAATCTTAAATTTGATAGTGAAATTCATGAAAGAGTAATGGAAAATGAAAAAAGAAGAAGTTAAGATTACTATCCAATGAAGTTGGAAAGAAATTGCTCTTCAAGAATCTCCTCTATGGAGTCCAGATCTAAAAAATTGTGTAAATCAGCTAAGTTCTAAAATCCCAACATTTTACCCAGCTGCAGATATTGCAATTGCGAACATTGGAGAATGCAAATAACTGGTGGCAATTGCGTATCAGCCCCTGAGCTTTCTATATTGCAAATGTGATGCACTGATCGCAAATGTGAACCTGGGCAGTCCCCGAATGCGAAATAAGCTTCGCAAATGCGAAGCTGCCCTTATTGCACTAGAGTCACAATTGTGGCTGGAACTCTGCAAATGTGAAGGTTGTACACCTCGCACATACGAACTAATGCGAAGCTGCCATCCCCCTTCCCAGTATCGCAAATTCGAGTAGGTTCTCGCAAATGCTAGGCTCGCATTTGGGAACAAAACCTCGCAAATACGAGATCTGCGGCTCTGAAACACCAACAACCGTCAGCTATGCAAAAATAGTCTGCAACCCATCTAAAACTCATCCGAGCATCTATGGCTCCAATACGAACATTCACACAAGTATATGAACATCATAAAACTCGCTCGCAAGCTTAAATCAGCAAAATAACATCTAAAATCATGAATCGCTCACCAAAACTCAAGATTTTTAAAGTTCAAACTCAAATTTCCAACTTTCAACATAAAGCGCTAAAAGTGCCTTGGATTACCTGGGACCCCAACCAAACATACGTACAAGTCCAAAATCATCATACAAACCTACCAGAATCGTCGAAATACTGATCCAAGGTTGTTTACCAAGAATGTAGATTGTGGTCAACTCTAACCACTTTCAAAGTTAAAATTCATATTTTCATTAATAATCTGCACTTATACTTTTCAGAAATCGACACGGACCACACACCAAAGTCATAAATCATCAAACAAAACTATGAAAAGTCTCGAAACACAAAAAGGGTAGTTAGTACTCAAAACGAACTTTCTGGTCATCACACACATATATATATCGCCTATGGGGAGAATTTTCCTCTTACAAGAATATACAAGAAACTTACCTCCACTCAGTAATAGCTTCAACCGTCCAACATAGCTTTTCCCTTGAATTCAACCTACGAATTCCTCCGAATATCGTCAAATATAACTCAAGAACATCAGATAATGCTATAGGAATCAACTCCAAACCATGAAACCCCGGGCCCACATGGTCAAAACCCCAGTCAAGGGGTACATCCCAACTACCCATAAACCTACGAGACCAAATATATATTTGATTTTCAAATACACGTCCAAATCATAGCTCAAAACATCTATTTTTTATTCTCCTAAATCGTAAGCAAAAACCCCAAGAAGATTTTATTTTAGATGTTAATAATCAATGTAGATTCTTGAAATAATACCATAAATGAGTAGAAATCACTTACCCTAAAATCTTGTAAGAACATCTCCAAGCAAAATTGCCTCCTTCCACGTCTAGGGTTCAAAATATGAGAGAATTAGCTAAAAATCCCGAAATTCTAATTATTTACCCAGATGCAGATTTCGCATATGCGACTTGGGGCTAGAAAAATGTGACCCTTGCAAATGCGACTCTAGGCTAGCAAATGCGAAGCTTCACCTGGTCTGCCCTGTCGCATATGCGACCTTCACAATTTGTGAAGGTCCCTCTAGAAGCACCATGTCACAGATGCGACTAATATCTCGAAAATAAGGGGTTCTCCCCATATCACCTGGTCAGAAATGCAATGACCACCTTGCAAATGTAATGGTCACAATTGTGACCCTCCTATTGCAACTGCGAAGCACCAGAACCATCAACAACTTAGTGCTTCTTAACATGTTCTCGGGTGGTCCAAAACTCACCCGAACCCTCTAGGACCCCGTCCAATCATACGAACATGTACCAAAACACTACATGGACCACTCCAAAGCTTGAAAACACCTTGAGACCATCGCAACTACGAATCAAGGAACAAACTGCAAGTTCCACTTCTCTTAAGTTCAACAGCTTCCAAGCTTCTAACCAAGTGTCCGATTCAAGCTTAAACAATTCAGATCACAATCAAACTTTGAACACAAGTTCCATACAAAAAAATAAACCTACTCCAAGATTCGAAATAACAATCGGAATTTGATATTATCAAAGTCAACTCCCGGTCAAACCTATAAACTCTCTAAACCTTCAAATTGCTAACTTTCGGTAAATAGAGCCAAAACCTTAAAGGAACTTATGGATCCAAATACGAACATAATCCTAAGTCCAAATTAACCATACAAACCTATTGGAACCATCAAATCATAATTCGAGATCGTCTAATCAAAAGTAAAACATTGATCAACTTTAACAACTTAGACATCGAAAATGAGACTAAGTATCTCAAATCACTCTCCAATATTTCCCGGACCATATTAACTAATTCTAAAATTCAAAAACAGCAAAAAAACACATATGAGAAGCATCAAATAGAAAAATGGAGATCAAATACACAAAATGATCGGTCGGGTTGTTAGGTTCTTTCCCTCTTAAACAAACGTTCGTCCTTAAACGGGTATGAATAATACCTAAAATATTAAAAAGATGAGGATATGTGCTCAACATATTATGCTCGGTCTCCCAAGTATTCCTTGACCAGTTGACCTCTACAGTGTATCTTCACTGATGCAATATCCTTTGACCTCAACTTCTAGATTTGTTTATCCAAAATTGCCACCGACACTTCTTCATAAGCCAAATTCTCATCTAGGTGCACCAAACTGAAATCCGATACATGTAACTGATCTTCTTGATACTTTTGAAGTGTGGAAACATGAAATGCCGGGTGATATCCCGACAAACTGGATACCAAAGCAAATCCGTAAGACACCTTAAAATTCAAAGAGCTGGTGCCTTAAGGTCGCGCAAGGCACGCCCCTCCAGTTCTCCTTTACGAATTTGAAGTGTCAAGTTCTATATCATACAAATCCTAATTGATATAAATACATCCCAAATGTCCTTATGAAAGGGAGAGACTCTACTTTAGTATTAGAGAACACCTTTGGAGGCAAGAATACGCTATGAGCAAGGAGGAAGATTCAACCACAAGTTTTCCCTTTCTTCTTTCTATTTTTTATTGTTGGTTATGAATTTTAGTATTGTGTTTCACATATTATGAGTAGCTATTTTTTTTCTTCTAGAGTTGTGATTGAACCTTTTGTAGGATGAATTCTTATTATGTTTTAATATAATTGAGCCTTTGAATTTATCTACTTGTTCAACTACGTGCTTATTTCAGTTGATGAATGTCCATCAATTGCATGTGCCTATTTATTCTGTATTGCTAGGAAAAAGGTAAATATATAAGTGGTTGTTGAACAACCTCACTCCTAAGGTATGTGTGGAATCAATACGATGGATTTAGCAATAACAAATCCTTGACATGGTCATAGTAAGCGGTCAGATAGTGCCAACTAACATAGTTCGGGAGAATATGTCTAATAAATTATTGTAGTTTCTCAGGAAAGTATTACGTACAATAGCTGAAGTGCTCATGATCAGTAGAGAATTAAGCTAAATTATAGGAAACATAGCAGAAAGAAAGGATTCGACAATTGGAGAAGTCATAACTGTAAGCGCCCTTAATATTATCTCCAACGCCATCCTCATTGATTGATAATTTTATTATTTTCTAATATTTATTTATTAGTTAATTAGTTTAAAATATAAACCATTTTCTTTATAACTAGGAAAGTGTTTGAGCTTGTGTTTCTTAGCAATATCAAATAGTTGTAGTTAAGCCTTAGTTGTGTGGGATTCGACTCTGGACTATAAGACTGGATTATATTTGCAACTACCGCTTATACTTTGTAGAATTAGAATTAGGCGTGATCAATAAACTTAACTTGGTTTAGAATCCAATTTGAGAAACGAAATCCTACTTTCACATAAGGCCACAAAGAACAAATCAATTTTTATTTGAAGTAAGTTTTCTTGCCAAATTCAAAACAACTTAAAATGGACGTACTGGACGACCTCTCTTCCCCAACACAAACTATTGGGCCTATTGGGCTAGTTTTTGGTTGGGCCAATATGAACACAGCTTTTTCATCTTACCCGACAAGACTAAAAGAAATTACAGTGGCCAGTCTTCTTCTTCATCTTGGAAACTTTTTTTACCTATGATTTGTGATCGATATTATATTGAGACTATAGTTCTAAGAATTTCATTTCACTACCGATCAGTATAAGTTGAATCTTTAAGGGAAACCTTCTACGTTTTCTTCTTTTTTTCCTTTAAAAATTATAATGACTTTGTAATTAGCCTTGATATGAGATCAAGATACGCTATTTTTCTTCAAAAATGAAGTTGCCTCAACTAGCATTTGTACATTTGGTTCAAATTTATGTTAATCGATTCATGTTTTGTCAGAATTTGTTTTACACGTACCAATAATGAGCAGGTTAAATATAAACCATCATTCCATCCCTATTTATAACACCTTGATTGCTGTTTGGATGCAAATTGAGTGCAATGGAACAGGGCCGCTTGCCAAAAAGAAGTTCAAAGGTTCGGTTGGACAAAAGATAATACAAAAGCTTAGTGAAACTTGTTAATAATTTTAGTGGAGGTATGGATCAAATATCTAGCCCTTTTTTCTGTCGCTATTATTTACAAGTAAATCCATTTACCGATGGATATTTCATTAGTAATGTGTCCTTTTTATCTTTCATTCCTAGCTGGTTGGTTCATTTTCTACGCTTAACGGTAGGACGGTGCATAATTTGGTAAATACCGAATTATCGTACATAAACTAAAAAAATTAATATTTGGTGTTCGATACTTTGGTATTCGGTATAGTATTTGGTTTAATTTTAAAAAAAAGTTGGTATTGCGTATGGCATTTGATATTTTAAAAAGAAATATCGAAATACTGATACCGTACCGACTACCGAAATATATATTATATTACACAATACACATATTATTAATCTTAACATAAATCTGAAAAAATCAAAAATTGTACTTCCCATTATTCTCTAAGTTCATCAATTAACTCTAAACAAGTAACAAAATATTTTGAATTATCAAATTTTGTTTACCCTCAAATTCGGATAACAATTAAACTTATATTGTGGTTTTAAGAATATGTGATTTGATCCAATACCAATTGACAAACAAGGAATTAAACAATAAAATGAATTAAATCAGTGTGTAAGGAAAGCCTCGACCCCGATTTGGGACAGTCTCGATGTGGAATGATAAGAACAGTAAATGATAAAGCAATTCTGATGAACAGTAAGTGAAATAGCAAGAAAGTAATGAGTGTATGTATTTTTATCAGTGAATAATTGATGATTACAAATGAATGAGATTCCTCTTTATATAAGAGGAGTCCTAAATAAGTACACTTCTAATTATAGTAGGAAATCATATTATAACCGCCGTAAATCGATCCGTTCCGAGATTCATGCCATGATCATTGACCTGTCGCGGATATCTCGCCCTTTCCATTAACAAGCTATACCGATGTCACTTTGGAGTCTGTCTCTTTCTGGCCTCGATTATTGATGTCGACCTCGGTATGAAAAAACACTTCGATTTCGGACTCGACGTCCTAACTCTTTGACGTGACATCCCTATCTCGATTAAAGAATGAAATCGGGTAGCCCTGATTTCTATCGTATACAGATAGTCCCCTCGTTTCTTAGAGTAAAATGATAAGAAACGACTTGAGCCTCGATTTTCTGGAGAACTCGATAGTGATGTCATCCTTGTGACGTAAACGACGGAGGTGACCGAAACTTCCCATCGGTACAGTTCCCCAAATCATTAATGATTGTCAGTGGACGGTCGGCCACTAGCACCACCGAACCGTCGCCGTAAATCTATAAATATAGACTTTTTTGTTGAATCAAAACTTTATTTTCACCTTCATCAAAACCTCTAAGTTCCTTAACTCTCTCCATCTCTTCTCTTTCACCGCATGTTGAGTCATCTTCGTTAGCACCAAAACACCAAGTTTCACCTTTCTCCACTTCTTTCTACCTGAATTAATGGCGAAAACCTCCAAAACCTTCCCAAAAAAAGAGAAAGCTTCTTCCTCTTCTTACCGGCTGGCCGGTGAAAAAACACTGGTGGAACCGCTCCCTCACGAGTATGTTCTCGGCCCTTGCACTTTAAAATCCGAATTCAATGTCTAGAACCCTTCATCAGTCCCAGGACGATGTGAACACGTGTCGAGATACATCTGTTCGATAACGGCGGTCCATCTCGAGGCGATGAAGAAGGACTGTAACTGGGGCCTGAGCTCGTGGTACAGATCCCCCCTCCCGAAGAGAGCATTACCACTTATTTGAAGGGGTTTAAAAGTTTTACACTTACCCCTTCACATTGGGTCCTCTCGACCCAGTTATTGTCTATTTTTGCAAGATGTACTAGGTCACCCTCGGCCAGGTTCAACCCTTGTTCTGGCGCATTGGTTATCATGCTCCATTTTTTCTCCAGTAAGGCCGAGGTGCTGGAGGTCACTCTCATCCACCTCATGTGGTTATATCGACCCTGAATTATTCGAGGGTTGATTAAGATCCAACGCCAAGAAATGAAGGCCTTGTTCGCGAGCATCGATGAGGACAAGGACCGGGGTTGGATGAGCCGGTTCGTGCGGGTAAGGACCTGTGACATCATCCTGGAGGCAAAATTGTCATTCCCCGAGAAATGGAACCCCGATCGTAAGTAATGCATTACCCATTAATCTTCGTACTCCGCTTTTGTTTTATGTAAATTTTTTATTCGTTATGCAGCGGCTGCCTAGATGCATCTCACGGTCCTCGACCTCGAAGACTGGGTTCGGAAGTTGGCCTCGACTACCTCCTATGTCGACCGCAGCTGGCGTGACTTGGCAAATGGCAGATGGGAGGCAAAGAACCATGGTAAGTGTTTTCTTCCTTATATCCGAGATACTTTCCATACCTTCTTTCTTACTAAGCTTTTTTTGCGCAGGCCTTAATAAAGACGCAATCTTGAGGCCTCTGAGTGGCGAGGAAGAGGCCAAGTCCCTGATTCCAAAGCCTGGGGAAGACAAGAAAAGTAAGGAGGTCTCACTGCCCAAGGACCCCAAAACTAAAACTTGAAGGACCAGGAGGAAGTTCATTCCTCTCACTGTGGACTCGGTCCAAAGTTTGAGAGAGGATAAGGAAGAAGAAGAAGGCGATGCCTCGACGCTAGTGGCTTAACCCAGGAATGTTGTCGAGGCTGCCAAACCTTCAGAGCTAGAGGTTATTACTTTAACCAAGCCTCATGCTGAGGAAGCTTCCAAGAAAGGTTCGAGTAAGGACCCCGAATCGCTTGAGGTCGGATAGGGTCGGTTCTGAAACCCCGAGGGCCGAATAGAGCGCCCCGAACGACTCGCTCGGGGAAATGGCAGTAGGTCATTCACCCTTTTTGCCGACTTACTATGAGGAGGTCATAAAAGATGCTCGGGCCTTGAAGATAACCGACATAGGTAGAGTCTCTGGTGAAGAGGATCCCTTTCGGGATTGCTTTACTGGGGTCGATGATGCCTTCGACCTTAATGATGCGTCCACCCTTTTTGAAGAGGCCCAACGTCTCCTATCTCAGGTAAGCATTAGGTTTTGTAACTCCTCCTCTTTTTTTTCTTTAAGTATGACTTATATCTTTCTTCTTGCATAGGCCTTTACCAAGTCTCGGGCCGACCTGGGCAAATGCGAGGCCGAGCTCCAAAAAACCTTGGACTAGAGGAATGTTTTAAAGTTTATTTACGGTCAAAAGGATGAAGAGCTCAGGGACCTTCGAGCAGACTTGGCCAAGGCTCGTATGGAAGAGACTGATCTGAAGGATCATGTAAATATCCTTTTGAAAAATACGGACTTGATCCAAGGGTGGAGGCTAACACTTCGATGCCTCAATTGCAGCAGAAGATTGAAAGGATCGAGTTGTTCCGGGGGGGAAGTTGATCAAGTTAAATTTGACTACGATCGGTGGGAAGAGAACATGGACTGCCTTGCTGTGGAAAAAGCATTTGCCTCGACCAAACTGCCATCGTCCAAAGTTCAACTTCGGAGCACTATAGAGAAGAGCTCAGCCCAGGCCAAAAGGATCGAAGAGCTCTAGGTCGAGCTTGCTGAGGCTAAGGCGGAGGTCGAAAAGACAAAAGTCTCAGCTGATAAGTCCATAGCTATGTGCCTGGCTGATTCCAAGGCTTCCCAAACTCATCTGAGGGAGGCCTCTGATCGATTGCGGTGGAGTAATGATTTGGCTAATTACCAATCTTAGAGGGAGACCCTCGAAAAAATCCACGCTCGAGGCTTCGACCTCTCTGAGGATGTCACGACCCAAATTCCCACCCTTTGGGCCGTGACTGCGCCTAACGTTGAACCCGCTAGGCCAGCCAACGTATAACTTACAATAGCAATTTAAAAATCATTTAATACTGAACGAAACGATAGTTCGTCCCTCTCAACAAACTTCCAATAAAAATCCTGTAAGCATTGCTTAATAAAATAACGAAACTGTAAGAATGCGGAGAATAAAGACAGGATCAATCATGAGATAACGTAAAACTTCCCACACTAGTAACTCTCAAAACTTTACTGAG
>MDKH01038459.1:0-64920 GCA_005239495.1 Nicotiana undulata
AGTAACTTCTTTCAACTCATATCAACTCAACCCTCACTCATCTTGAGTGACCTTGAATCACGATACCATGCTACCTAAATTCTGCAACTCGTCTCACAACCTCCTGATAATCTTTCTACAACCTGCAGTCTATTCTCTCACTCCTCCGATACTAACCAGCGTGCTGAAATAACATAGAACCCTCCAACCATCTTCCTTCCTCTTAGAGACCATATTACAGAAGCTCACTTCTTAATTATACTGTTGCCTGAAACCCTTAAACACCGCATTCTCTATCTTTCGAATTCATTAGGACCACTACTGAGAGTCACCCACTCTGACTGGCCCCGAATACAATCAACCTCAAGGCTCTTCTAGCACATGAACATGTTTTTCAATGAAGCATGTGACTGAGTCACTACCTTTACAACTTGCCTATGTATTAAGCACAAATTCTTAGTCTTCTAGAGCCTATCCCTGGTCTAATAGGACCAATTTGCACATTTTTCTCATATGACATGATCACTTACCGATATACTCTTTTCCCTTAGCTGTAACATCTTGCCGATACGTCGACAAATCCGCAATCCCATGAGAGCACAATCCTACGACCCACTTGCAGGTGGTGGGACTCCCCCACTTAGCCCGAAGCTACTTCTTGCACCGCTCTAGTCCCTGCTGAGATCCTTTTCTCCTTTGATGACATGACATTGTCCCACCAATCCACCCAATTCTTCCGAATTCTCCTGTTAGCCTCCCTTAAATATTTGAATTTTCTAACACCATTCACACATTCTACCTCCTACCGACTAGCCACTAGGACTCCTCACAGAACTTACCATCCCTACAACCGCTAACCTACTCATAGAATACAACCCACCCGAGGAAACTAGCCAACTGACACCTACCATTATGCTATGATTCTCACTTTTTACAATATCAAGACCCCCATCCTAAGCATGTATCCATTTACCAACCTTACCAATCCGTCTGCTCTTCCTGGAAATCTACTAAATGGGCTACCACATCTTCTGATTCATCACTAAGATGTCGCTCTCCCACTTTGCCTAACCCATTCCCTTAAGTGCTACCTGACTTCCTTTCCTTACACCTGATCTTTCAGAATTGGCACCACCACCTAGCACTTCTCACGTATCTTCCTTCATCGTATGATGCCCTCCTGCTGCCTCAATTTAATACTGTCCTCCGTAGCTCTTAAAATAATATATCATCACAACTTTAAATCTTTACGAAGATCATCTTCCTCGAATCGCCTTCATTTCCAATAGTTAGCCAGTATTGAACCTCCGCATCTCACGGCCTCTGCCAACCGCATTCTTCAATGCTTCTTCACAATACTCTGACCCCGAGCAACAAAAGAAACCATAGCACCGACAAACCTAACCCATTCCATTCGATCCATGACGACGATATCTTATTACAGGTGAGCGCTCCATTTCACTTGACAGCACCAATCCTTACTATTTTATCAGCCCAAAACCTGATCATTTATAATCCAAATGCTTTTCCTTCGCCGGAACAAAAATACTGAAATCCTGAAATCACACTCTGAGTAGACCTCCCTTCAAATCGCTCATCACCCCAACACATGGGCAACCGTTCTACCCTTGTATCAATATCGCGCGATGACCAATCGAAACATTATCACTATCCGAGCATAGCCTCAAGGCTCTCAGAAACACAGCTACTAAGCTGAAATAACATCATATTCTTCTACAGGGCGGTAACAACAGTCCATTTGACTATGCATGAAGAATATCACGCACCGCATCTGTAGCCCCATTACAATTCCTCAAACTCTCGATTATAGGAAGCGCTTCGCGACGTATAAGATTGAGTAGGAAGAAACATAGGCATAAGCCTTAAAGGAACCAAGTCGCACGATGAGGAATCAAGAAGGGAGGTACTCCTAACAGCCCTGTAGCCTTCCAAAGATAAGTACAGACGTCTCCGTACCGATCCACAGGACTCTACTAGACTTGCTCATGACTCGTGACACCTACGAAAACCTAGGGCTCTGATACCACGTTGTCACGACCCAAAACCTATGGGTTGTGATGGCGTCGGACACCACTGTCAGGCAAGCCGACCCCTTAATTAGTTGGAACACTTTCCTGTTTAACATTTTAGAATTGAAGCCTTTTCTTGCATTTCATAGTCAAATAAATAAATTTGTAAATTAAACACGATAGGAAATCCATTTAATTCAGTAAAAACAAGACTCAAAACATCCCCAGAATCCGGTGACACAAGTACATGAGCAATTTCTAAGGATTTATACAATTATACAACACTTGTCCGAAAAACAAATTGGACCAAGGCAATAAATATAGAATGTAAGTACATAGAAGGGAGACTCTGGCAGTTGTGGAACGCCTCAAGATGAATGCAGCCCGTATAAGTCTCCAAATCAATCACTGTACTATAAAGGTACCTGTGCAACAAAATGCACAGAAAGTGTAGTATGAGTACATATACATATATGTACCCAATGAGTATCCAGTATAAACTCGAAGAAATAGTGACGAGAGGTCGACTAGATACTCACTAAGGTCCAGCAACATAATATAGAATGAGATAAGGCTAAAGCAATAGGGATGCGAAACAGTAAGCAGCAAGTATAGGAACACATAATGTAACACAAGTCAGAGCACCAAGTACCAATTCCTCTTATTCAACAATACCTTACCAATACTGACTTTTGTGAACCAGACTCAAGTGTACATATACCGACACGGACAAGACAACCGGCCGGAGTCATAAGGTGGGTCATAAGCTCCCCACGATCGTGAATCATACCTGCGACTCGTGTGCTGACTCGATTGTAATAAGCTCCCCACGATCGTGAATCATACTTGCGACTCGTGTGTTGACTCGATAATAGTAATAAGCTCCCCAAGATCGCGAATCATACCTGCAACTCGCGTGCTGACTCGATAGTAATAATCTCCCCACAATCGCGAATCATACCTGCGACTCGTGTTCTGACTCGATAATAGTAATAAGCTCCCCACGATCGTGCATCATGCCTGCGACTCGTGTGCTGACTCAATAATAGTAATCGTATTTACATATAGGTACCTACGGGTACCGACTCGACCGTGAACTCAACAGGATTGTGTTAATATCATATCATTGATAGCCAATTAAGATTTACCTCATCAAATATTTACCTCTCCCATGTCATTTCAACAATAAACACAATTTATAATACATTCAATGGTTCAAATAAGGCACGAAATGGCATGCTCGTGGGTCCTACGGCTACCCGACATAGCAATATAGTCGCCATGTACAGACTCTCGTCACTTGGTACATACACGGTCCCCTTAACATGTACACATAGCAAGCAAGGAACCTACGGGGACATTTCCCCCTTACAAGTTTGGAAAGGAGACTCACCTCGCTACGAAGATTCATCACCGGCTTCCAAGCCTCTACGACGGCTAAAAAGGATGCGCGCTCTCCCAAACTATCCAAATAACGATAATTCAATGAAAATATACTCAATGGATCATAACCAATTAATATTAAAAAGTTCCTCAGCCCGGCTCAATGAAATGACCAAAATGCCCTCGGGCCCACGTGCCCGGACCTCGAAAATTCTTGAAGGAAATCCCTACCCGAAGCTTCACTAATTCAATTACACATTTTACTCAATTATTCATGCTCAATTCGTGGCTAAAATCCAAATTTCCAAATTTCTAGGTTTTCTTCAAAATACTAATTTTTCCACAAATGTTTCATGTTTAATCCCATGTAATAATCTTGTATCTAACTTGGAAATAAGTAGAATGATCTTACCTCTGAAGCTTTGTTGAAATCGTTCTTGAAATGCTCTAAAAATTCGTCCATGGCATTTGCAAAATGAGAGAGAAATGCAAAAATCCTGTTTTAAATCAACACGGCCCAGAACCAATCCCTATACGATCGCACAGGTCACCTGCTACCTCCCTCCGCGATCGCATACACCGTCCGCGATCGCACAAGCCGCCCAGCCTTCCCTTCCGCGATGGCATAGGCCAAAAACCCGGCCCCCTTAAATCCTTCTCCGCGATCGAACACAAGGGACTGCGATTGCATAAGCCAAACTCACCCCCTTCACCTTTCTTCTTCGCGATCTCACAGCTAAGGCTGCGATCGCATAGAACACCAGCAGCACCAGAAACCAGCAACAGCAAAATCACTCTGAAATGCCCCGAAACACACCCGAGGCCCTCGGGACCCCGTCCAAACACAAGACTCAGTCTCGTAACATCCCACAAACTTGCTCCAACTCTTTGAACTTTGAAAATTCCAACTTCCACATTTGATGCCGAAACTTATCAAACCACGTCTGATTGACCTCAAATTTTGCAGGCAAGTCATATTCGAAATTACGGACCTGTTCCAACTTCCAGAATCGCATTCCGACCCCGATATCAAATTTTTATTTCCGGTCGAATTCTTCAAAAACCTTCAGTTTTCTATCTTTAGTTAAATGACCTTAAATTGACTTCCGGATATCCGAATTCACTTTCGATCGCGCTCCCAACTCAAGAATCACCATACGGAGCTATTCCTAGACTTGGAATCCCAAACGGACCTCAATATCATTGAAATGTACTTCAAGTCAAACTTAGGAAATTTCCTTAAAATATTAACTTTCCACAATTTGCGCTGAACTGTTCCCGGGTTATCCAAAACCCGTTACGGACATACACCCAAGTCCGAAATCATCATACGAACCTGCTGGAACCCTCGGATCCTGATTCCGTGGTCGTTTACTCAAAATTCCAGTTTTACTCGATTTCTTCAACTTAAGACTTCTTAAGTGAGAATCTTCCTTTAAATTCAACTCCGATCTTCCTGAATTTCAATTCCGACCATAAGCACAAGTCAATATACCTGAAATGAAGATGTTCTTGACTCCTAACTACTGAACGACGCAATGGATCTCAAAACGACCGATCGGGTCGTTACACTAAAGTTGAAAGAAATAGACAAAAAGATTTTCTTTTGTTGGTAGTGTATTAATTACCCCTTGGTTTTTCTTTGGGACGCGGTTCTTTTTCAAGGGTTTTGTTTGAACCGGGTGTAGTTAGTTTTTATTTTTGTTAGGAGTATGAAACCTTTTGCTGTGAATTGAAACGGAAGAAATATCTCTTAACTTTTTTATGCCATGAGAATAGTGAGTGCCTTAGTGGTGACGCTTAGGCTCAGTTTTTGACTCTTGTGTAAGTACCTTAAATTTTATGATCTTAACTTTGCTTAATTATTTTGACTAGAGTGTCTTGATGAGACCAATCCTTAGTGAGTTATGTGCCATGTGTGTGAGGTTTGTGTTATGCTATGCAATGCATTTGATGTCTAGAACTTGCCACGTGTGTTTGCAAAGTGAAATAGTAGTTTTATTCAATCTTGGAAGTGATATAGGCATTTCTTTGTTGAGCCAGTTATATGTTGTTACCCACCTAATTGTTATGTATCTTAGTTAACCCCTTTCACATGTAATCCTATTTCTTTGGCAACCATATTACAAGTCTTACCCATTTATTTGAATTGACCATCTATTTGAACCTTGTATCTCTCTTGAGCACTTGAAATTATTATGAACTTTGTAAAAGATGAAGTGTGGGGTGGTTGGTTTGGCTTTTGAGTGGAACTATTGAAATAAGGATAAAGGTGAACTGTTTTGAAAAAGTAAGAGGCACTTGAATTAAAAAGGAAAGAAAAAAATAGTTGTATTTCTGCGAAAAATATTCTTTGATAGTGGTGACTCGTGATGTAACTGTGCTTAAATAAGTAGGGAGTTAATGCGTGTTGATGTCAAGGTGGAGTATGGTTTTACATAAGTGTAGGGTTTCGAATGTTAAAGTGTATGAATTAAAGTGCTCAGGGAGGTGTCGTCACTCTTATATCTAAATGTATCATACCCGTCCCGCATCCTACATTACAGGTATATGGACCGCATAGTGGTCACATACCTGGACATGCTACTGTCCAAATTGAGGACAACTATGCGGCCCAGAATGCGATCACATTTTGGGTATGCGGACCGCATAGTGGTCACATACCTGGACATGCTACTGTCCAAATTGAGGACAACTATGCGGCCCAGAATGCGATCACATTTTGGGTATGCGGACCGCATAGTTGTCGCATTCTTGCCCCATGGTTTTTTTCGAGGGAGGTTATGCAACGCACTATGCGATCGCATAACAGGTATGCGGACCGCATAGTGGTCGCATACCTGGGCAGATTGTTTTCCAATTTTGGCCCATTTGAGGGCAATTTCTGCGACAGGAATGCGGTTCCTGACCGCATTTCTGTGTCGGGGCTCCTATTTTCTAAATTTAAAACCCGACCCCCTGTTTAATAAAACACTCATTCCCCTCATTTTAACGATTTTTTGACCAAGAATAGAGGGAGAAAAAGAGAGTTCTTGAGAGAGAAGGTTTCACATCATCCAATTTGATTTTCCAAAAATCACTCAAGCCCGGAAATTTTTGAGTAATTGTCATCTTCTTCACTCAAAGAGGTAAATCTTCACCCTATTTCTCCAATTTCTCAGATTTTGGTTAAGAATAAATCACACATAGGTTGGTTCTTGAAAATTAAAGTTAATACCTTGCATGCATGTGAGTTAAACTCCGTAATCTAGTAAAAGGAAACAAGTTCGGGTAATTAATCTAAAAAAGAGGTTAGTAATCTAAAGGGGGTCACATTGTTTGATAAAATGCCCAATTGAATTCAAGCTTCCTAATTCTAAGTGGAATATGTCACATTGTGGTATAGATTGACGGTGCTAGACGGCCCGGTTATTTGTGATAGAAATTAAAAAGGGGAAATTCGACTCGAGGTATGTATGGCTAACTTTAATCTTTGTAGAGTCTCCTTGTAGTGTCCAAGCATTCGGTATGCGTTTCTGGCTGAGTATATGTGAATTAATTGTTATGAAGTACTGGGGTGTAAGATTTCATTCTCCAATTCTTTCAGCCGAGTATCATGTTAATTAAAACTATGAAAGATGAGTTCTTGTGATTACACTATCATGTGCAAGGTTCGTTAAACGCTTGAATATGTTGGTATAAAAGAATGATAGAGAACCCAAATGTATGAATTTATCTAAGTGTTAAGGGCTGTGTAACAAGTGATGAAAAAGTAGTTGTGAATTGACTTAATTGAACTAAATGACCATGGTAATATTGTACATGACCCCTAGATTGGCAAGGTTTATTGTGCCTTAATTTTGATACGGATTATTGGTCGTAATGAATTTGTATTCTTGTTGATAGGAATCCTTGTGATTGAATTATTTATTGATAAAGACTATTGTGAACACATGATTGTTCGATTGTTATGAAAGTGTACTCTTGATGATATGAAGCCTTGTGAGTGAATTGTGGGCTATTATTGTTGCTATGAAATGTGATTGTTTGGTGGGATTGGGTTGCACGCCGCAACACGAGGTAATAAGGGTGGAGAGGTAACAAGGGTGGAATGTGAATTGTACGATGGGACCGGGTTGCACGCCACAACAGAATGTAATAAGGTTGAAATGTGATTGTACGGTGGGATCGGGTTGCACGCCGCAACGGGAAGCAATAAGAGTGGAAATGTTGAGAAGGAATAAGGATGGAATGTGGTTGTGTTGAAATGAGGATCTGTGAAACTCTTAATTGTGGTTGTTTCTATTTCTGTGCAATACTTGTTGGTTCCATTAAATGTCTCTTATCTGTGTATTGTTTGATTTTACTTAGAGTAAAGCTTGTTCATACATACTAGTACTATTCCACAGTACTAACGTCCTTTTTTTCGGGGGCGCTACATCTTTTATATGGATGTAGAGGGTTCCATAGAAGGTAGCTTAGCCCGCCGTTAGTGGTGCCTCCTCTTAATCTCTTCAGTAGATTTGGTGAGCCTCACTCCTTCTCGGGACCGTGTGTGGATTATACCATTCTCTTTTTGCTTATGTTGAAAAAGGTATAGCCAGAGCCTTATTGCCGGCAAGTTTATGTAAAACTCCTAGAACTCTTAGAGGCTCCATAGACACTGTGTGGGTTGTATATATGTATATTTTGGGCGGTAGTTGTACTCACTCGTAATTATGGATTGCATCGGAAATGTTGTATGTAACTTGTATGTTTCGATTTATCTATTGTTGAAAGTTAAAAGAGGAAAAATGGAATCATGTTGTAAATTGTACTTTGAATCTAGATTGTCTAACTCACATGGAATAATGAACGTTATGAACACGGGGAAATACGTTGGGTAGGAAAGGCAATCCAGGTCCGCTTGACTGGGTTCATCTGGTCAGGCGCCGGTCACGTCCCTCGATTTTGGGGCGTGACAAACTTGGTATCAGAGCCTAAGGTTTTAAAAGTTTCCTAGAATGTCTCGGAGCCGTGTCTAGTAGAGCCCTTCTTATCGGTGAGTTGTCGACCACATCTATAATTAGGGGGCTGCATGGACATTTAGGAAAATACCCTTTCATTGTTACTCTGTATCGTTCGATAAAGTGAAAGGTGAGAATGTCTCTATCTAACTCGTGCATTGTCCTAATTTTCAGTAAATGGCGCCCAAGAAGAGAGCTCGGCTCAGCCTAGAGGCCAATGCCACCCCAAGTGTGGCCCTAAATCCTTTATCTGATGGTGCGGGTGAGAATGATTCCCCGACCTTGAATCTGCCTGACTCCCCTGTGCCAGGCCAGTATATCCCTATTCCTGCTCCAGCGAGGGTACTGAAATCCCTCCCGATGGTGTTCTTGATCCTTCCTCAGTCCCAGCTTCCGGTCCCAGTATTTCTGATAGGGGCCTTAGGGGAGCTATCTAGATGTTGACTCAGTTAGTGGCCTCCTAGGCCCAAAGATTGCAGGTTGCCCCTGCGTCCTCTAGCGAGCAGGGGGATTCTTCAGGTTCTAGGGTCAACCGGTTTCTGTGGTTAGCCCCTCCAGAGTTCACGGGCATCAAAGGCTGATCCTCAAGATTTTGTAGATGAAATGTACAAGACTCTCCGGGTTATGAAGGCTACTGAAATAGAGGGAGTTGAGTTAGCTTCCTATCGTCTAAAGGGGGCAGCATATTCATGGTTTGAGATGTGGGAGAGTTCCCATGGAGAGGGGAGCCCTCCGGCGAGGTGGGTCGAGTTTGTAGATGCTTTCATGGATCATTTCTTGCCTACCGAGGTTATGGCAGCCCGTGCTGCAGAGTTTGAGGTCCTTAAGCAGGGCCACATGAGTGTGTGGGAGTACCATATGGAGTTCGTGCGCTTGTCCAAGTATGCTACCCACATGATGCCGACTATGGAGGCCAGAGTTCGTTGGTTTGTTCAGGGCCTTGGTCCCTTATTTGTCAATGAGGATGCTACAGCTGCTTTACAGTCGGATATGAACTATGGTAAGATTGTGGGTTTTTCCCAGGCTACGGAGGCTCGGAAATTGAAGATAAGAATGGAGAGGGAGAGTAGTAGTAGGGCTCGGTCCGCGGGAAACCCTAGGAGTTCAGTTAGAGGTGGGAGATCACCCCTTGGGAGAGGGTCAGCAGGTCCATCTCAGTCCTATGCTCAGTCTTCGGCCAGTGCGCCGCCATCAGGACACAACTATCAGCAGGGAGGTTGCTTTGGGCCCGGTTCAGATGGCAGGAGGTTCCACCAATCAGGTCGTTCTGGTGGGAGGTTTCAGCAGCAGCGGAGGGTCCCATGTCCTAAGTGTGGGAGGTCCCATTCTGAGCCATGTTACCTGGATATTCCGATACGCTATAGATGTGGAGTGAGGGGCCCTGTTCAGCGAGATTATCGTGCGCCTAGCCAGGGCACAGGTAGAGGTACTGCTCAACCATCCAATTCTTCGGCCGCTACATCTTCAGCACGCCCTCCATCTCTAGCAGGGCGCGGTGCAGCTAGGGGTAGAGCACGGGGTCAAGGGGAACCCAGTCGGTTCTATGCTTTGAGTGGTCGCAGAGTGCGGAGGCTTCTCCAGATGTTGTCACAGGTATTCTGACTGTCCAATCGCATGATGTTTATACTCTTATTGATCCCGGGTCTTCATTGTCATATGTTACTCCATTTATTGCTTCGAGTTGTGGGATAGAACCCGAACAGCTTCATGAGCCGTTCTTAGTGTCGACTCCGATTGGTGATTCTATTACGGTCGCGCGAGTCTATAAGAATTGTGTTGTCATATTGTGTGGTCGAGATACCACGATCGATCTTATTGAGCTAGGGATGTTAGATTTTAATGTGATCATGGGAATGGGTTGGCTTTACTCGTGCTTTGCTAAACTCGACTGCCGAACAAAAATTATGAGGCTCGAGTTTCCTAATTATCCAGTTATCGAATGGAAGGGGAATGATGTTGTGCCGAGAGGTAGGTTTATTTCCTATCTTAAGGCGTCCAAGATGATCCGCAAGGGGTGCATCTATCTTTTGGTCCGGGTTGCGGACACCACTTCAGAGGTGCCTGCTCCCGAGTCCGTGCCGGTTGTGAATGAGTTTCTTGAAGTGTTTCCAGATGAGCATCCTGGGATACCACAAGATAGAGAGATCTATTTCGGGATTGATGCATTGCCAGATACATAGCCAATATCTATTCCACCGTACAGGATGGCTCTAGCAGAATTGAGAGAGTTAAAAGAACAATTGAAAGATCTATTAGAAAAGGGTTTCATTCGGCCAAGTGTGTCGCCTTGGGGCGCATCGGTTCTTTTTGTCAGGAAGAAGGATGGATCGCTTCGAATGTGTATTGATTATCGGCAGCTCAACAAGGTCACCATCAAGAATAAATATCCACTGCCTCGGATAGATGATTTGTTCGATCAGTTGCAAGGTGCCAGATTCTACTCCAAGATTGACTTACTGTCCAGGTATCACTAGTTAAAGATCAGGGAGCAGGATATTCCTAAGACCACCTTCAGGACTCGTTATGGGCACTTTGAATTTCTGGTAATGTCTTTTGGGCTAACCAACGCCCTAGCAGCTTTTATGGATCTTATGAATCGGGTTTTCAAGCCGTTTCTTGACTCATTTGTGATAGTCTTCATTGATGATATCTTTGTCTATTCGCGAAGTCAGAAAGATCATGCTAATCACCTCAGGGCAGTTCTGCAAACTCTTTATCAGCACCAGTTGTATGCAAAGTTTTCGAAATGTGAGTTTTGGCTAGAATCAGTCACCTTTTTGGGCCATGTTGTTTCTAGGGAAGGGATTCAAGTTGATCCCCAAAAGATTGCAGCGGTGAAGGATTGGCCTAGACCAACGACCCCGACGGAGATTCGCAGTTTCTTGGGTCTAGCTGGGTATTATCGAAGATTTGTGGAGGGATTCTCTACCCTCGCCTCCCCATTAACTAAGCTGATGCAGAAAGCAGCCAAGTTTCAGTGGTCCGATGCTTGTGAAAAGAGTTTTCAGGAATTGAAATCAAGATTGACTTCGGCACCGGTGTTGACCTTGCCAGAAGGTACAGAAGGATTCGTGGTTTATTGTGATGCTTCGAGGGTTGGTTTGGGGTGTGTGTTGATGCAATGTGGTAAGGTAATAGCGTATGCTTCAAGGCAGCTCAAGAAACACGAGAAGAATTATCCGACACATGATTTGGAACTCGCAGCAGTTGTGTTTGCATTGAAAATCTGGCGACATTATCTTTATGGGGTCCATGTGGACGTGTTCACAGACCACAAGAGTCTTCAGTATCTATTCAAGCAGAAGGAGTTGAATTTAAGGCAACGAAGGTGGTTAAAATTGCTCAAAGATTATGATATGAATATTTTGTACCATCCAGGAAAGGTGAATGTGGTAGCCGACGCTCTTAGTCAGAAATCCATGGGTAGCCTGGCACATTTAGAAGCCAGTCAGAGGCCTTTGGATCGAGAGGTTTATCAATTGGCTAGTCTTGGGGTCTGTCTTTCGACCTTAGATGAGGGGGATGTCGTGCTACATAATGGAGCAGAGTCTTCGCTTGTGGCGGAAGTCAAGAAAAAGCAATTCAGAGATCCAACATTGGTGCAATTGAGGGAAGCAATTTTGAATCACAAGGTTCCAGCTTTTTCACTTGGCAATGATGGCGGTGTCTTGCGGTGCCAAGGAAGGTTATGTGTTCCAGATGTGGATGATATCCGGGAGAGGGTAATGGCAGAGGCTCATAATTCCAGGTATTTTGTTCACCCAGGTTCTACGAAAATGTATTGTGATCTCAAGGAAATTTATTGGTGGAATGGTATGAAGAGGTGTGTGGCGGACTTTGTGGCTAGGTGTCCGAACTATCAGCAAGTGAAGGCCGAGCATCAGAGGCCCAGTGGGTTGACGCAACTTATAGAAATACCGATGTGGAAATGGGAGATGATCAATATGGACTTCGTGGTAGGGTTACCTCGCACTCAGCGCAAGTTCGACTCAATTTGGGTGATAGTGGATCGACTCACGAAAGTAGCTCACTTCTTACCAGTCAAGTCCACCGATACTGCAGAACAGTATGCTCAGTTGTATATCAGGGAAATAGTCAGACTCCATGACACTCCAGTTTCTATTATCTCGGATCGAGGGGCCCAGATCACAGCTAACTTTTGGAGGAAATTTCAGCAAGGTTTGGGTACTCAGGTAAATCTCAGCACAACTTTCCACCCACAGACGGAGATCAAGCGGAGCGGACTATTCAGATGCTCGAGGATATGTTGCAGGCTTGTGTTTTAGATTTCAAGGGTAACTTGCCGCTTATAGAGTTTGCTTACAATAACAGCTTTCATGCTAGTATTCAGATGGCCCCATTTGAGGCATTGTACGGAAGGAGATGTAGATCTCCGATCGAATGGTTTGAGGTGGGTGAGGCAGAATTGTTAGGACCAGATCTTGTGCATCAAGCTATGGAAAAAGTTAGAGTCATTCAGGAAAGGATGAAAACTGCTCATAGTCGTCAGAAGTCCTATGCGGATGTTCGTCATAGGGATTTGGAATTCCAAGTAGATGATTGGGTATTCTTGAAGGTGTCTCCCATGAAGGGAGTGATGCGACTTGGGAAGAAAGGGAAATTGAGCCCTAGGTATGTCGGGCCGTATCAGATCGCTCAAAGGATGGTACAGGTGGCCTATCGGTTGGAATTGCCTTTTAAATTGTCATTAGTACACCCAGTGTTCCATGTGTCTATGTTGAAGAAAGTGGTTGGAGATCTATCCACCATCATGCCAGTTGAGACTATTGAGGTTAACGAAGAATTATCGTATGAAGAGGTTCCGGTTGTTATTCTTGATAGGCAAGTCCGTAGGTTGAGGAAAAAAGAAATTGCTTCAGTTAAAGTGTTGTGGCGAAGTCAACAAGTCGAGGAAGCCACGTGGGAAGCCGAAAATGAAATGAAAGAAAAATATCCCCATTTGTTTGAACAAGTCTAGTAGTGATCGTGAGAACTGCCATCTTTAAGTGAATACACCTTTGTGTTTAATTTTGTGCAAGCACACTTCACTCTCCCAATTTCCTTATTATTGTAACATCTCAAGTTGTGCCATATTTGTGTATGTTGTGATTATTTGGGAAATGTGCATCTCTTTGAAGTAAGCTAAAATTATGTGCAATTCATGTGGTAGTTAAATGATATGCAAGTTGTGGTGTTAACTGAATTATGTATAAGCATGTTGAAGTAATTGAATTGTATTTGATTTGATGGGATAACTGAATTATGTGCAAATTGTTGGAGTAAATGAAGTTATGTGAAACTCATGTGATGGTTAAATGATTAATTGAAGTGTAGATTGGTAATGGTTAATTGAAGTATATACAGCATGTTGAAGTAATTGAATATATGCAAGTTGTTGAGGTAACAAGTTTATGTACAAGTTGTTGGAATAACCGCATTATGTAGCATTAAATTGGAAATATGTTTCGGGGGCTCTCTGATAGGTATATAGGCCTAGTTACAAAGGAAACTCTGGCGAAATGTTTAGAAAATATCGGAGTTAGTGAAAATTTGGGGGTTGGCATATTGTGTTTTCAAAACCAAGCGATTCCCGATCCTCATTCGAGGACGAATGATTTTAAGTGGGGGAGGATGTAAAGACCCGTAAAATTTCATGTCTGAAATAATGCCCGAATAGGTCCATGTGTTGTTATAACTGTAGAAATTCTTAAAACGGACCCATTTTGAGTAAAAAGTATCCCAAAACTTAAAAGATAAAATTTTCCAGGAATTGCGCATTATGCGACGCACTATACGATCGCATAACAGGTATGCGGACCGCATAGTGGTCGCATACCTGGACAGGCTACTGTCCAAATTGAGGACAACTATGCGGCCCAGAATGCGATCGCATTTTGGGTATGCGGACTGCATACGCATTCTTTCCCCATGGTTTGTTTCGAGGGAGGTTATACGACGCACTATACGATCGCATAACAGGTATGCGGACCGCATAGTGGTCGCATACCTGGGCAGATTGTTTTCCAATTTTGGCCCATTTGAGGGCCATTTTTGCGACAGGAATGCGGACCGCATAGCAGGAATGCGATCGCATTCCTGACCGCATTTCTATGTCGGGGCTCCTATTTTCTAAATTCAAAACCCGCCCCCCCTATTTAATAAAACACTCCTTCCCTTCATTTTTAATGATTTTCTGACCAAGAATAGAGGGAGAAAAAGAGAGTTCTTGAGAGAGAAGGTTTCAACATCATCCAATTTGATTTTCCAAAAATCACTAAATATCGGAAATTTTCAAGTTATTGTCATCTTCTTCACTCAAAAAGATAAGTCTTCACCCTATTTCCCCAATTTCTCAGATTTTGGTTAAGAATAAAGCACACATAGGTTGGTTCTTGAAAATTAAAGTTGAAACCTTGCAAGCATGTGAGTTAAACTCCGTAATCTAGTAAAAGGAAACAAGTTTGGGTAATTAATCTCAAAAAGAGATTAGTAATCTAAAAGGGGTCACATAGTGTTTGATAAAATGCCCAATTGAGTTCAAGATTCCTAATTCTATGTGTAATATGTCACATTGTGGAATATATTGACGGTGCTAGACGGTACGATGATTTCTGATAAAAATTAAAAAGGGGAAATTCGACTCGAGGTATGTATGACTAGCTTTAATCTTTCTAGAGTCACCTTGTAGTGTCCAATCATTCGGTATGAGTTTATTGTTGAGTATATGTGAATTGATTGTTCTGAAGTACTGGGGTGTAAGATTTCGTTCTCTGATTCTTTCAGCCGAGTATCATGTTAATTGAAACTGTGAAAGATGAGTTCTTGTGATTACACTATAATGTGCAAGGTTCGTTAAACGCTTGAATATGTTGGTATAAAGGAATGGTAGAGAACCCAAATGTATGAATGTATCTAAGTGTTAAGGGTTGTTTAACAAGTGATGAAAAAGGAGATGTGAATTGATTTAATTGAACTAAATGACCATGGTAATATTGTACATGACCCCTTGTTTGGCAAGGTTTATTGTACCTTAATTATTATACGGATTATTGGCCGTAATGAATTTGTATTCGTGTTGGTAGGAATCCTTGTGATTGAATTATTGATTGATAAAGACTATTGTGAACACATGATTGTTCGATTGTTATGAAAGTGTACTCTTGATGATATGAAGCCTTGTGAGTGAATTGTGGGATGTTATTGTTGCTATGAAATGTTATTGTTCGGTGGGATTGGGTTGCACTCCGCAACACGAGGTAATAAGGGTGGAATGTGAATTGTACGGTGGGATCGGGTTGCACGCCGCAACAGAATGTAATAAGGCTGAAATGTGATTGTACGGTGGGATCGGGTTGCACGCCGCAACGGGAAGCAATAAGGGTGGAAATGTTGAGAAGGAATAAGGGTGGAATGTGGTTGTGTTGAAATGAGGATCTGTGAAACTCTTGATTGTGGTTGTTTCTGTTTCTGTGCAATACTTGTTGGTTCCATTAACTGTCTCTTATCTGTGTATTGTTTGATTTTACTTAGAGTAAATCTTGTTCATACATACTAGTACTATTCCACGGTACTAACGTCCCATTTTGCCGGGGGCGCTACATCTTTTAGATGGATGTAGGTGGTTCCATAGCAGGTAGCTCAGCCCGCCATTAGTGGTGCCTCCTCTTCATCTCTTCAGCAGTTTTGGTGAGCCCCACTCCTTCTTGGGGCCGTGTGTGGATTATACCATTCTCTTTTCGCTTATGTTGAAAAAGGTATAGCCGGGGCCTTTTTGCCTGCAAGTTTATATAAAACTCCTAGAACTTTTAGAGGCTCCGTAGACACTGTGTGGGTTGCATATACATATATAACTATTTAGGGCGATAGTTTTATTCACTCGTAAATTTGGATTGTAGATCAGAAATGTTGTATGTAACTTGTATGTTTCAGATTATCTATTGTTGAAAGTTAAAAGAGGAAAAATGGAATCATGTTGTAAATTTTACTTTGAATCTAGATTGTCTAACTCACATGGAATAATGAACGTTATGAACACGGGGCAATACGTTGGGTAGGAAAGGCAATCCAGGTCGGCTTGACTGGGTTCATATGGTCAGGTGCCGGTCTCGTCCCTTGATTTTGGGGCGTGAGATTAGTGAATTCTTTCTATCTTGAGTTTCTGATTGTTCTTAATTTTATTGTGTGTGGAACTACTCTCGTTTGTTGTGTGAGGGCAAATGATTCATGAAGGAACAGTAATTTCATTGACCTCTATGTTAGATAAGTAAGTGAGTTGTGAATAATGTGTGGTACTTCTGAGTCAATTCTTGATGCGAAGATGTCACACTATTGTGCTTAGTCTATTTTAAATATTCCCGGTATAATGAGTTAGGAGAGTTGCTTAGTAAGGTTATGTCTATATAAAGTGTGGTTTGGTTTCTCAAGGAAGAGCAATGGTTTAAGTGTGGGGAGTTGATGGTAGGCTATAATCTCATGTTTTAGTCGATTATTACATTCCAATTTACTGCACTTTACTTGAGTTTGAGCTTTAATCGCTAGTATTTTGCATTAACTGTGTGTTTTATGCCTTGTAGGAGTGTCGATCTATGTAGATGTTATAGAAAGAACTAAAGTGATTTAGATCTTTGAAATCTGAGAAAAATACCAACTAATTAAGCACGGATCGTGTTCAGGGATCAACGGATGATAGTTAAGAACGAACGAAGAATCGAGCAGGCATATTGCGCAGTGTCCAGTAAAATGCATATAACATTTCACTCAGAGATAAGTTTAGGCTCCATAATATATCGTTGGAAAGATACTTAAAAGGGCTACAATTTTCAGGTTTTACATATCTTCATATTCCCAAAAGAATAGGGTGAAACATGCGCGATCACACTTCCAGATGCGCGGCCGCGCACGTCCTGTTCGGGAAAAGTGTCCTTTTTCGCGTAGGAGAAGGTGTATTTGTTTTGTCGAGACCCTACTTTGTATATATACCTTGAAAATTGTACTTTGATGACTTTTGACATAATTTAGACCTAAGGAAGTTAAGGAGAAGAGGGAGAAGCAAGAGCACAAGGATTTCATTATTCATCCTCACTCAAGACAAGGGTTTGGATGTTTTATGTTTTCCTTTGACTAAGTTTGATTGTGATGAATTTCTTCATATCCATGGAGTAATTCTTCCTTAGGTATTGATGGATTTGGTGCTTTGAGAATTGTTTGTGGATATTAACTCTAGTTTATGTATTGAATCGTTTTGGGTATTTTTATTATTGCATATATATTCACATGTTTATGTAATCGAAAGAGGTATAATTTGTGATGTTTTGCATTATCTTGTTGGTTGAATTCATTGATTCTTATTAGTAACCAAAATAGTCTAGTTGAATTTATGTTTAGACCTAGTTAGGAGGATAATCGAAAGAGGTTCTCCTAAAGACTATTCCACTATGAATTATTGCATATTTTCACTGAGCTTAACTTAGTTCATATCGCGAGGTTGAGACTTAATCGAGAGAGGAGTTTCTACTGAACGTTTGACTATATTTGAGTGAATTTAAGAGACTCACTTGAACCTTAGAATGAATCGGCCAGAGTTAATTCCCAAACAAGTATCTTACAACTATCCAATCAACCTGTATTTTCTTCCTTTGATATCTTCTTGTTTACTCTTGTTGCGATTGTCATTAGCCAATAGTTTAGACTTTTAGTAAATTTTATTTTTAAATCACACAACTCTAAATTGTTGATCATCTTGGATAGAAATTAAAATTAGAAGCTACGAAAATACTATATAAATCCAGTTCCTGTGGATACGGTATTTTCTATACTATATTAGACTAGCGAGCCAAAGTTTATACGCCGATATTGTGCTCGTCACACACACACTTGGGTCTTGAAGATTTGAAGCTTTTGGTTGAGAATTTCTTACCGATTTATGTTCATTTCTTCATTTCCTTGATTTTTATTTTATACCTAAGTGTGTAGTATTTTTTCCAACACTTGAATCTTGTTTATGGGAATATTCATATTTAAAGTGTGGATTAAGTATCTTGGTGCGCTTATGTATTGAATGATTTTTGTTCATTATGAAGTGAGTTATTGCTTCTTTAATTATTCTTGTTCTTTAATGTTTCAAAAGGGATTAGCTAACCCTAGTACTTGCCCATTTACTTCCAATTAGTTTTGGGAAAGATTAATTAACAAGAACTTGAGGCTTTAACCCTCACTTTATAGATTCTACCTAGGGATAGGATTGAACTACTTGTAACCATATTCGAGTGTGCTTAATTTCTTAATTTTTGTAGGGATAATTCAATTAGGAAGTCTTGTTAGTATTCGGAAGAACATAATATAGAATTATTACCCCGGGCAATAACATAAACTCGCTCGTATTTATAAAATCATGAAATACATTGGATCGTTACTTGAGTGTAATTCTCATTGCCTCCATACTTGTAGCCATTGATCATTTTATTTGCTTTCTAGTTTAGCTTATATTTCCACATTTAGCTATAATATTTTCTCAAAACATTTCTAAGTGTTTGGCTCACTTTGGAAGATCAAATGAATTGATTAGGGCTCATTATGCCTATCAATTTGAAAGTATGGAAAGAGGTCAAGAAGAATCCAACTTCGAGGAAGAAAGTGAGCTTTATTTTGAGGAATCAAGAATTGAACATCTGCCAACCGACTCCATGCTTGTTGGTGATGCCAAGAAAAATATGGAATTAGAGTCAACCGGTGTAGTTGAAAATATGGTTGAATTTGACTCTAATCCGGGGGACCAATAGGATGTCAAAATCCGGAAAGAATTGAAATTTGGAGGCTTGATGTCACATTCCAAGCATTTCTCAACATTGGAGTTGTGTGGTGATATGGGAGATGTCACACTCCAAGCATTTCTCAACATTGGAGTTGTGTGGTGATATGGGATTGAATTACACGACTCAATGAAGGATTGCGAGGAAGAAAGGAAAATGCCATACATTTTACAATTTGAAGTCACAAGAAGGCAAAATGACATTCGTCACTTGAAAGCCAAGAAATTAAAGTTTGGCTTGATCATGTACTTACCTCCCCCGTCCCTCGTGGTCACAAACTTGATTCCAAGTTAGGTGCCCAGTTCATATATTCCAAGTGGCGAAAAAAGTAGTAAAGTTTATTCGCATCGTGCCCCGACGTTAAATACGGTGCTTGGTGAGAGGCAACCCATCGTTTTCAAATTTTTAGTCATTTTTGAAAATAAAAATTTGGAATAGTTTATTATGTTATTTTTGACTAATGCAAAGGTTTAGATTTTTTGGAGTTGAATTAAGGGGTTTGAGGTGTTGGAACAAGCCAAAATAGTGGTTGCCCAGATCTGTCAAGCTGAACTCTGGTGCAACCGCATCTGCGCAAAAAGGCACGCAGGTGCGCTTTCATAGAAGCGAAGTAACTGGGCGCATATGTGCATGTTGTGTAGGTGCGATGAAATTATCGCAGAAGCGCTTCTTTTACCGCAGGTGCGTAAGTCGGGCAGGTTTAATGAACCAACCTCTCATTTCATCAGGTAATACTCTAACTCTTTTTCCCCCCAAACTCAAACTCCTCCATCTCTCAACACCATCTCTCTCAGCTGCACTCTTTTCAATTTTCTTCTTCTTCTTCACAGTCATTCCCAACAGTCCTGTTTTTCCCATTCTTGATTAGGGCTGATATTAGGGTGAGGAAATTGGTTGAGAGTGTGCATATTTGTGTTGTTGTTGAAAAACAATTTTTGGGGAAATCTGAGTACCCAATCTGTTTAAAGAAGCATAACATCCCAGTGCTCACTAAGTGTTCGACAAATTGTCCAAAAGAAATTTTGTTGAAGTGCCTTTAAAATCATGTTAATAAAGTCGTGAAAACTTGTAGAGCACAAATATAAAAGTCTTGAGTACAAATTTTGTGCCAAAAACGTGATTTAACTTGAAGTAGAGTCGGGCAGTAGCTGGGTTTTTGAAATTGTCTGATGAACACCGCAGATGCACAAAAAGGGCCGCACATTTGGCCTCGCTCCTGCGATCCCTATTCCGCATGTGCGATGTCGGTTCCAAAGTGGAAGCTCGCAGAAGTGAAACACCCTTTGCAAACACGTAATTGCACCTGCGACAAAACTTATGTAGGTGCAATGATTGGCAGAAATTGGCAATTCCAGTAGCTTTGAAACTAGAGCTTCCGGAGCCGGTTTGGCTCAGTTATTTGGCCTAATTGCATTGTTTTGAATTGCTTAACATAATTCTAATGCACGACTAACTTTGTCTTGATTTTTTAAGGTACTTTGAGCTTAAAATGGACTCAAACATGATTGACAATCACTAAATTGAAGAAGTGGTTGAGGATTTGAACTATGATGCTAACAGGGTCATGTCTTCCGAGTGCCAAGCCCGGTATTATGATGGTCTCCTAACGAAGAAGCTCATACTTGAGAAAGGAATTGCTGATGACAAAGTGGCCAAGCTCCTTTCGGATTTCCATGGCCGTCTAGTTTCATGCGGCTGAGACTGCTTCATCCCCACTCCATGCAAAGCCAATAGAAATAGGTTAGGGAATTTTACGCCAACTTACGTACACATTTCCAAAACCATGAACTTACAATATGGGGAAAGATTGTGAAATTCGAAGTTGAAGAGATAAATGATGTATATGGGCTCCCAAATCATCCGCTCGAGCCAATGCAAGAAAGAGATACATGCGACAATCGTGATTGGCTAGTCTTAGAGCTTTGTCCTCGAGGTCATAAAGTGACTTGGGCTAAAAAGAAAAAAAGCATCAAATGTGGTGATTTCACAGCCGAAGCAAAAATGTGGTTGTATATCATTGCGATCAGAGTGTCTCCTTGTGGGAACATGTCTGATGTCCCATATACAAGGGCCTTGATTATTGTGTGCATCCTTGATGGCATTCATGTGAATGTCGATCACTACATTGTTCGGGAGCTGAAATAGTATGTGCTTCAAGGTGGCACGTCATTGATATTTGAATCATTGATTACAAAGTTATGTCGGCACGCACAGGTTGAGAAATGGGATTGAGATCATTTGATATCGGCAGACAATCCCTTTCACCCATTGAGAGTGACAGGAGAAGGCAATGTGCTAAAGATCAAGAAGAGGAAAATAGAGACTGATGTAGGTGAGTTGTCCTTCTCACAACTACTCAGGCCGAGGGACCGTATGGGATGCTAAATTCCCAGTTTGCATCCATTCATGACTTAGTATCACAGCTCCCTAGTGGGCCCTCACACTCCCAGCCTATGCCCGAATATTTAACGAGGGAAGAAATGAAAACCTACATAGAGGTCCAGAAAAAGCAGGTAGAGTCTCACGAGA
The DNA here is from genome assembly GCA_005239495.1 of Nicotiana undulata. Classification (NCBI taxonomy): domain Eukaryota; kingdom Viridiplantae; phylum Streptophyta; class Magnoliopsida; order Solanales; family Solanaceae; genus Nicotiana; species Nicotiana undulata. The sequence goes on from MDKH01038459.1 coordinate 21,715, forward strand.
AGTTGGCAACTTCTGTTGTCAGGCTCGAGGAAGTCTATGAAAATATGGACAAGGCACATGTAGATCTTCAGGCGGACTTCAAAAAGGAGAAAGCGAGAAATAAGAAGGGAAAGATCATGATTAAGATGTGGAGAGGCATCAAGGCCATCTTCAAATGGGGGTAGCCGCACAGGAATATATAGGTCGAGGATAAAGAAGATAGTGAAGAGTATTCCTTCTTGTTGAGTGATGTTGATGCTGAGGATGATATTGATGCTACAGGTGATGATGAGGTCGAGATCTCTACACGGCAGTGTTTAGCATTTTCCTGCAATCTGCTAGTCTAATGCATACCTCTGGGAGACCCTTAAATTACTCTTATTTTATTTTAATATTATACAGTGAGGACATTGAAATGTTTTTAGTTGGGGTGGATTTAGGGAGTATACTTTATTGGTACTTTGATGCTTAACTTGTTCCCTTACCGGGCTTATGCTTTTGTATGGATATTGTGTGCCCTTGCCGGGCTTGTTTTACTATTTCTTATCATGTGTTCTTGTCGTGCGTAAATTGTGATTGATGATATATTTGCGGATTAGTCGCTTTTGTTATTCTATTTTATTTTTCTTTATTTATTTATTTTCTTTAGTAGTTTTTAGTTTATGTTATTTTTGTTCCTTTAGTGCTAGTTGCTTTTGTCATCCCTATAAGTACTTCACTTAGCCTTTCTATAGTCTTTCTTCTCCTCTTCCCTCAAAGCACGCTCTTTCATCCATGCGCATGGTTTATTTTCTTTAGTAGTTTTTAGTTATTTCAGTTTTATTCCTTTAGTGTTTATTTTATTCTCTTTAGTAGTTTTTAGTTTATATAATTTTTATCTCTTTAGTGGTAATATACCTTTCAATAAATTTCCTTGGGTTTTCTTTATGCTACGGTTCTTTCCCGAGGAATACTTTTGTGTTGAACTGAGTGACGTTTCCCTATGATGGATGGCATGACGACTTTCTTAAGGGAATTAGTCTTTCTTTGTTGTGTGGAGACTTTTGGATTATTTGGTACTAATAAAATTAGTCTCTTGTATGTGAAGTGTGAATTAAGAATACCCCTCCGAATTTCGGTTTTAAATTGAAAGAATAAGTTGCACGGGGAAGAATAATTTTGTGATAACGTTTTGGCTCATTTGGTTACTCTTTGCCCACTAGTTGGCATGATAATGTTCTAAATTCTCTTATTAAGAAGTGAATTGATCGACCTGGATCAGTTCATGTGTTGCAATGACCCGACCGGTCGTTTTGTGTTTTAGAACCCCATGCCCTTAAATGAGACTTCCCGTGAGGTTGTCTTAAATACAGGACTTAGTCATTTTTAGGATATTTTTCTTCATCTTGGACGACTTGGGGAGCTTTCAAAGGGGAGATTTGACTTAGCAATTGTTAGGTAAGTAATTTATACCTAAAAGTGAGTTTAATACTTGGGTTTAGAGTAGATTAACACACAAAATTAGTAGAAATCATGGGTTTAGAGTAAAACCTAGGTTTTGATAAAAATGAGAATTTACCAAGGAATTTATTATGAAATCATGCAAAAACTATATAATATTAATCCTTAGACTATAGGTGATTATTTCCCTTGAAAATTTACGGAATCCGAACATGTGGGCCCGGGGGTGTATTTTGGAATTTTGCAAATTAGGTTGAAATAACCGTTTAAATAGGAGAATTGTTGACTTTTGAACATAGATTGATTTCGTTACGTGATGTTTGGCTAGTTTCGAGTCCTTGGGCGACGAATTTGGAGCTTCAGGCGCATTCTTGATCTAAAAAGTAGGCTTGAAACGAGGTAAATCTCCTTTCTAACCTTGTAAGAGGTAATCGTCCCCGTAGGTGAAATAACGAATTATATGCTACTATTTGTGGGGGCCACGCACGCACGAAGTGACGAGAGTCCGTGCGTAGCTACTGTTATGTTATGTCAGGGGAGTTTAGGATTCACAAGCATGCTTTATGTGTCGTATTTGTAATCTTAATGATAATTTAGGTTTCCTAATATCATCGAATTATTAACTGAACGTCTAAAAGGTTATATTTGGCCATTTAAATTATTGGTCCTCCTCTGTAAGATTATTCTCTACTAAATTCCTGATTTTCTATTGAATGTGTGTATATATACGGGTACCCGCATCGCATGTATGATTCGTGAGCGGGGTAGCTCTACTATTATGTTGACCGCGTCGCACGTACGATTCGCGAGCGGGGTAATAGATACATCTATGGTTCGATATGTTCGACCCTTTGGCAGTGCACCTTTATATTTTGTCGTATCGACCGTACGTTCACGGCATGTTATGTGTTTGTTAACTGTTTAGTATTTCTGTGGTTATATAACTAATGAATATCCTGGAAAAAAATGAAATCAGTAATCTATACGGTAGAGAACTTGACACATAAGGGTACTTGTAAGGTAGTTTGATGTTCCTGTCTTTATCACTCATTTATATTTGCCACCCTTGCTTAGTCCTACATTTAAAACATATTATTTTGGCCCTAGTAAGTGTCAAGTCGACCTCTCGTCACTACTTTCTTCGAGATTAGACTGGATACTTACTGGGTACATATTGTTTATGTACTCATGCTACGCTCTGTACTTAATTGTACAGGTTTTTAGGCAGGTGCATCTGGGTATCTTTCCGGAGCTCGCCCTTGATTGCTTTCGGTTGAGGTTTCACGGTGAGCAGCTTCTCCTGACGACATCCAGCAGCACTATGGAGCCTTCCTTTTGCTATTTCTGTCTATATTCCTCTCAGATACTAGGATAGACTTTTATTACTTTTGGCTTTACTCTACTAGATGCCTGTAGACTTGTGACACTGGTTCCTGGCACGCACGTTAGTAGACTGTTCTCTTGGGATGTAATTATTAAATTATAACTCCTTTTGGTCATTTTAGCTTAAAAATGGCCTAAGTTATTCATTATTACCGAACGTCTTAAATTCAAACCAAGTAAGTGTTGGAAATGTTTTGGTAAAATAAATGAAACTCACTAGTGGATTAATGTTGGTTTGCCTGGCAACGGTGTTGGGCGCCATCGCGATCTGGGTTAGGATTTGGGTCGTGAAAATATGGTATCAGAGCTCTAGGTTCACGTAGGTCTCACAAGTTATGGGCAAAAAACCCAAAAGCGTCTTGCGGATCGGTACAGAGACGTCTGTATTTATCTTCGGGAGGATATAGGGTGTTAGGAAATCTCTCTTTATTCATCTTCTATCGTGCAGTTGATGGTACACTAAATCTCACTCTTCTTTTCTCTCACAGATGGTGAGGACGCGTGCAGTCAATGTTCCGGACCCGGGAGGCGCCGTTACCCCCGTCGTCAGAGGTCGTGGCAGAGGTTGGGGGAGGGCACCGGCCCGAGGTAGGGGACGAGGGCGTCCCAGAGCTGCCCTAGTGGCACCGCCAGCGGATCCAGCAGAGGATCTTATCACTGAGGAGCGGGGCGAGGCGCCCGCAGTAGATCCTGCCCCATTAGACTTCATGACGGCGCCAGGCTTTCAGGAGGTCATAGGCCGTATGATGCGGTTCATGGACAATATGACTCAGGCTGGTTTATTTCCGGCGGACCCGACTACATCTCACGCAGGAGGGGGAACACAGACCCCTACTTCCTAGGCCGCGGGACATGCAACATCAGTTTATCAGACCCCAGGTACACTGCCCGTGGGTGGGGTCCAACCAGTAGCAGTAGCAGTACCTGAGCCCAGACTAGCTGCGGACGGCGATCCGCAGAAGTTATTAGACAGGTGGACCAAACTGCACCTCCTATCTTCGGAGGCGAGCATCATGAGGACGCTCATGATTTTATTTATTGGTGCAGGGACAGATTGCACAACATGAGGATACTGTAATCCCATGGAGTTGACTTCACTACCTTCCAGCTAGAGGCCAGGGCTCGTAGATGGTGACAGTCTTATATTCTTGGAAGACCTGCAGATTCTCCTCCCATCACTTCGGAGCAGTTCACTCAACAATTATTGGACAGGAATATGCCACCATATGAGAGGGAAGAGTTGCGATATCAGTTTGAGCAGTTGGAGCAGGGTCAGATGTCAGTGACCAACTACGAGGCTAGGTTTTCTGAGTTGTCTCGTCATACACTTATGATACTTCCTACTGACGCAGAGAGAGTGCGGAGGTTTTTAGCTGGGTTGCACTCAGGTATTAGGGGCAACATGGCCCGAGAGGTGGAGATGGGGACCCCTTATCAGCTTGTGGTAGAGATTTCTCGTAGGATTGAGGGCTATCGATCGAGGAGCAGAGAGCAGGGGCAGCAAGATAAGGGAGCTCGATTTTTTGGGGACTTCAGAGGTGCTTCAGCTAGGGGCAGAGGTCAGTTTGGTAGGGGTTATCCCAGTAGGCCCCCATATTCAGCACCCCCACCACCTCCTCGAGGTGCTACGGTGAGGCCTTATTTCAGCATTATGCCAGAGAGTTCTTATCACCCACTAGCTATTCAGGGTTCCTCCGATGGGTATTCTGGTTATCAGGGGTCTTCCAGCCCTTATTTCAGTGTTATGCCAGAGAGGTCATACCGTCCTTCAGCTATTCGGGGTTCTTCAGGGCAGCAGGCTATGGTGCCGAGAGGTTGTTATGAGTGCGGGGATCCAGACCATATAAAGAGGACTTGTCCCAGGCTTCGGGGCAAGGCAGTGCAGCAGAGTCACCAGCCTATTATTTCAGCACCGGCGGCTTGGCTACCTAGAGGTGGAGGACAGACTGGTAGAGGTCTTCTGATAAGTGGAGGCCAGGCAGGGGGAGCCCAGTCAGCTCATGTCCATTCCGGTGGAGGTTAGTCATTCGGTGCTCCAGCTAGATTCTATGCTTTCCCGGCCAGACAAGATGCAGTGGCCTCAGATGTCGTGATCACATGTATTATTTCAGTATGCGGTAGAGATGCATCGGTATTATTGATCCAGGATCCACGTATTCATATGTATCAGCCTTGTTTGCTCATTTCCTGGATATTCCTCGTGAGTCCTTGGGTACTCCTATTTATGTGTCCACTCCTGTGGGCGATTCTGTGGTTGTGGACAAGATTTATCGGTCTTGTGTGGTTACATTATGTGGGTTCGAGACAAGGGCAGACCTCATATTACTTGATATGATCGATTTTGAGGTCATCCTGGGCATGGATTGGCTATCTTCCTATCATGCCATCCTAGATTTCCATGCCAAGACTGTTACTCTAGCCATGCCTGAGTTGCCGAGATTTGAGTGGAGAGGTTCCTCAGTTAGTACAGCTAGTCGGGTTGTTTCCTTCCTGAAGGCTCGACGTATGGCCGAGAAGGGTTTTTTGGCTTATCTTGCTTATGTGGGGGACACCACCGCCAAGTCTCCGACGATTGATTCAGTTTCGGTAGTTCGAGAGTTTGCTGATGTATTCCCTTCAGACCTTCTAGGAATGCCACCTGATCATGACATTGATTTTTGCATTGACTTAGCTCCAGGAACCTAGCCTATATCTGTTCCCCCATACCGTATGTCTCTGAAGGAATTGAAGGAATTGAAAGAACAGCTTGAGGAGTTGCTAGCTAAGGGCTTTATCAGACCGAGTGTATCGCCTTGGGGTGCTCCAGTGATATTTTGAAGAAGAAGGATGGGACTATGCGGATGTGTATTGACTACCGCTAGTTGAACAAAGTCACCATCAAAAACAAGTACCCGTTGCCGCATATAGATGATTTGTTTGGCCAGTTGCAGGGTGATCGGGTGGTTTCTAAGATTGACTTAAGATTGGGGTACCATCAGGTGAAGATTCGGGACTCGGATGTTCCGAAGACTGCCTTCCGTACGAGATATGGTCATTATGAGTTCCTGGTGATATCCTTTGACTTGATTAATGCCCCAGCAGCATTTATGGATTTGATGAACAGGGTGTTCAGGCCTTATATTGACCCATTGGTCATTGTCTTCATTGATGACATTCTTATTTACTCACGTAGATTGGGGGAGCACGAGCAGCATTTGAGAGTTGTGCTCCATACTTTGGGAGAAAAAAAGATGTACGCTAAGTACTCCAAGTGTGAGTTTTGGTTAGATTCTGTGGCATTCTTGGGACATGTGGTATACAGAGAGGGTATCAAGGTGGATCCTAAGAAGATTGAGGCAGTTCAGAGTTAGCCACGCCCTACTTCAGCGACAGATATCAGAAGCTTCTTGGGGCTGGCAGGTTACTATCACCGATTTGTGGAGGGTTTTTCATCCATTGCAGCTCCTCTGACTAGATTGACCGAGAAGAATGCCCCATTACGATGGTCCGACGAGTGTGAGGTGAGCTTCCAGAAGCTTAAGACAGCATTGACCTCAACACCAGTGCTAGTGTTGCCTTCCGGTTCGGGGATGTATACAGTGTATTGTGATGCTTCACGCATTGGTTTGGGATGTGTGTTGATGCAGGAGGGGCGAGTTATTGCATATGCTTCACGACAGCTGAAGGTTCATGAGAAAGATTACCTTGTGCACGACTTGGAGTTGGCGGCGATTGTTCATGCTCTTAAGATTTTGAGGCACTATTTGTATGGGGTGCCTTGTGAGGTTTATACAGATCACCACAGTTTGCAACACTTGTTCAAGCAGAGGGATCTTAATTTGAGTCAGCGTAGGTGGCTTGAGTTTCTGAAGGATTATGACATTACCATTCTTTATCATCCGGGCAAGGCGAATGTGGTTCCAGACACCTTAAGCAGGAAGGCGGAGAGTATGGGTAGCTTGGCTTTCATTTCAGCGGAGGAGAGACCTTTAGCTTATGATATTCAGTCCTTGGCTAATCGCCTGGTGAGGTTGGGCCTTTCAGAGCCCAGCCTAGTTCTTGCACGTGTGGTTGCTCAGTCTTCATTATTGGGGAAGATCAAGGCTCGACAGTTTGATGATCCGCACTTGGTAGCTCTCCAGGAGACAGTGTTGCAGGATGGTGCCACAGAGGTTTCTATTGGTGAGGATGGTGTTCTGAGGATTCAGAGTCGCTTATGTGTCCCTAATGTTGACGGCCTGAGGGAGAGGATCCTAGAGGAGGCATATAGTTCATGGTATTCTATTCATCCTGGTGCTACGAAGATGTATCGTGACTTGAGGCAGCATTACTGGTGGAGGCGGATGAAGAAAGACATAGTGGAGTATGTGGCTAGATGTCTGAATTTCCAGTAGGTTAAGTATGAGCACCAGAGGCCAGGAGAGCTACTTCAGCAGATGCCTATACCTGAGTGGAAATGGGAGCGCATCACTATGGACTACGTAGTTGGGTTGCCACGGACCTTGCGGAAGGTTGATGCGGTTTGGGTCATTGTGGACAGGTTGACCAAGTTGGCACATTTCATTCCAATAGCTACTACTTATACTTCTGAGAGGTTGGCCCAGATCTACATTCGGGAGATAGTCCGATTGCACGATGTGCCTGTGTCCATTATATCAGATCGAGGTCCTCATTTCGCCTCGCACTTCTGGAGAGTGGTGCAGAGTGAGTTAGGCACCCGGGTAGAGCTCAGCACAGCATTCCACCCTCAGACCGACGGGCAGTCGAAGCGGACAGTTCAGATATTAGAGGACATGCTTAGAGCATGTGTGATTGACTTCGGAGGGCAGTGGGACCAGTTCTTGCCTTTGGCCGAGTTTGCTTACAATAATAGTTATCAGTCCGGCATTGATATGGTTCCATTTGAGGCCTTGTATGGTCGGAGATGTTGTTCTCCCATCGGGTAGTTTCAGCCTGGCGAGGCTAAGTTATATGGCACCGATATGGTGAAAGATGCTTTGGAGAAAGTAAATTTGATTTAGGAGAGGCTTCGCACAGCACAGTCTAGACAGAAGAGTTACGCGGACCAGAAGGTGCGTGATGTATCATTTATGGAGGCGAGAAAGTTCTACTGAAAGGCTCGCCGATGAAGGGTATTATGAGGTTTGGAAAGAGGGGCAAGTTGAGCCCAAGGATTATAGGCCCATTCGAGGTGTTGAGACGAGTTGGGGAGGTTGCTTATGAGCTTTCTTTACCTCCTAGTTTATCAGGAGTTCATCCGGTCTTTCATGTGTCCATGCTCCGTAGATACCACGTCGATATCTCTCACGTGGTAGATTTCAGCACCATTCAGCTAGATGAGAGGTTAGGTTCCGAGGAGGAGCCAGTTGCTATTATTAACAACATGATCGCCAGTTGAGATCCAACAGGCTTTCTACCGTAAAAGTCCAATGGAGGGGCCAACCAGTCGAGGAGGAGACTTGGGAGTCCGAGGAGGACATTCAGAGTAGATATCCACACTTATTCAGCACTCCAGGTATGATTCTAAACTCGTTCGAGGATGAACGTTTGTTTAAGAGGTGGAGAATGTAACGACCCGATCGGTCGTTTTGTGTTTTAGAACCCCGTGCCCCTAAATGAGACTTCCCGTAATTGCTCTTACTGATTTATAACTTGCGAGAATGGTTGGTTCGAGGTTTGGAGGAGTTCGGGGTGGTATAGGAACACTTAGTTCCTTAAGGTTGGCCTTAAAGGCCAAGTTTGACTTCGGTTAACATTTTTAGTAAACGACCTCGGAATTGAGATTTGAAGGTTTCGGTAGTCTCGTATGATGATTTCGGACATGGGCGTATGTTCGGAACGGTTTTTGGATGACTCGGGAACGTTTCGGCGCCAAATAGCGAAATATGATTCCTTAAGTTCAAAAATTGAGGTTTGGAACCTGTTTTTTGTTGTTATCGAGGTCCGAACAGAATTTTGAGAACGGGAATAGTTCTGTTATGTCATTTATGACTTGCTCGCAAAATGTGGTGTCATTCCGAGTAGTATAGGTATGTTTCGGCGTGTTGAAAGCGAATTCAAGAACCTAGAGTTCTTAAGTTGAATCCAATTGGTTTTGGGGTATGATTTTTAGATTTAGTGTTGTTTCGGACGTTCTGAAGGCTCTAGCGAGTCCGTATTATGATTTAGGACTTGTTGGTATATTTGGACGGGGCCTCGGGTGGGCCCTCATGCAATTTGGATACCGCGCGAGGCAAACCAAGCTCTAAAAGAGTTGTTGGTGCACCAAATCTGGTGCGACCGCACCTGCGAAGGATCAGCCGCAAGTGCGAGACCGCAGGTGCGGTTAATGCCTCGCAGGTGCAGCCTCAGAGGGGGCTTCCCAGTTCCGCAGGTGCGGCCATTTCCCGCAGAAGCGAAGCCATAGGTGCGACCCCTGGCCTCCTTCTTCTTTTTTTCAGGTGCAAGCCTTGGCTCGCAGATGCGAGACCGCAGGTGCGATCCTTGAGCCGCAGGTGCGAAAACCCTGAAGGCAGTGAGGTTGTCTTAAATACGGGACTTAGTCATTGTTAGGCTATTTTTATTCATCATGGATGACTTGGGGAGCTTCCAAAGGGGAGATTCGACTTAGCAGTTGTGAGCTAAATAATTTCTACCTAAAAGTGAGTTTAATACTTGAGTTTAGAGTAGATTAACACACAAAATTAGTAGAAATCATGGGTTTAGAGTAAAACCTAGGGTTTTGATAAAAATGAGAATTTACCAAGGAATTTGTTATGAAATCATGCAAAAACTATATAATATTGATCCTTAGGCTATGGGTGATTATTTCGCTTGAAAATTTCCGGAATCCGAACATGTGGGCCCGGGGGTGTATTTTTTCGAATTTTGCAAATTAGGTTGAAATAACCGTTTAAATAGGAGAATTGTGTACTTTTGAGCATAGATTGATTTATTTACGTGATGTTTGTCTAGTTTTGAGTCCTTGGGCGACGAATTTGGAGCTTCAGGCGCATTCTTGACCCGGAAAGTAGGCTTGAAACGAGGTAAGTCTCCTTTCTAACCTTGTAATAGGGAATTGTCCCCGTAGGTGAAATAACAAAGTACATGCTACTATATGTGGGGTCTACGCACGCACGAAGTGACGAGAGTCCGTGCGTAGCAACTATTATGTTATGTCAGGGAAGTTTAGGATTCACAAGCATGCTTTATGTGTCGTATTTGTAATCTTAATGATAATTTAAGTTGCCTAATATCATCGAATTAATAACTGAACATCTAAAAGGTTATATTTCTCCATTTAAATTATTGGTCCTCCTCTGTAAGATTATTCTCTACTAAATTCCTGATTTTCTGTTGAATGTGTGTATATATACGGGTACACGCGTCGCATGTATGATTCGTGAGCAGGGTAGCTCTACTATTATGTTGACCACGTCGCACATACGATTCGCGAGCAAGGTAATAGATACATCTATGGTTTGAGCCGTTCCACCCTTCTGCAATGCACATTTTATTTCGTCGTATCGGTCGTACGTTCACGCAATGTTATGTGTTTGTTAATTGTTTGGTATTTCTGTGGTTATATAACTGTTGAATATCCTGGAAAAAAAATGAAATTAGTAATCTGTACGGTAGAGAACTTGAAACATAAGGGTACTTGTAAGGTAGTTTGATGTTCCTGTCTTTATCACTCATTTATATTTGCCACCCTTGCCTTGTCCTACATTTAAAATATATTATTTTGGCCCTAGTAAGTGTCAAGTCAACCTCTCATCACTACTTTTTCGAGATTAGACTGGATACTTACTGGTTACATATTGTTTATGTACTCATGCTACGCTCTGTACTTAATTGTACAGGTTTTGAGGCAGGTGCATCTGGGTATCATTCCAGAGCTCGCCCTTGATTGCTTTCGGTTGAGGTTTCACGGTGAGCTGCTTCTCCTGACGACATCCAGCAGCACTACGAAGATTTCCTTTTGCTATTTCTTTCTATATTCCTCTCAGACAGTAGGATAGACTTTTATTACTTTTTGTTTTACTCTACTAGATGCCTGTAGACTTGTGACACTAGTTCCTGGCACGCACGTTAGTAGACCGTTCTCTTGGGATGTAATTATTAAATTATAACTCTTTTTGGTCATTTCAGCTTAAAAATTGCCTAAGTTATTCATTATTACCGAACGTCTTAAATTCAAACCAAGTATGTGTTGGAAATGTTTTGGTAAAATAAATGGAACTCACTAGTGGATTAATGTTGGCTTGCCTGACAACGGTGTTGGGCTCCATTGCGACCTGGGTTAGGATTTGGGTCATGACATGTGCCATGTGTGTTAGCTTTTCTTAAAAATAATTCTTGTTTTTACTTCTATCATCCAGAACTTGCCCGGTTGGTCTTTCAACGCAAATGTTAATTATGTTTGGTTGGAGGGATGACCTTAGGCATTCTTTGTGATCTTTGAAAAAGCCTATTTAGCCTTTTGAGCCTACCATTGCATTAATATTATCACTAGTTTACCCTATTTGAGTCTTTAACCTTTTCTTTGGCTACCTCATTACAAACACCTACCCTTTTGTGAAATAATTCCCTCTTTTGAACCCGTCCCTTCTTGAAATGTAAGAATGATTCTAAAAGCCTAAGTTGGGGTGTTGGTGTAATTTGAAAATTGGTAAGGTTGTACATTGTGTGTAGAAACATATACCTCAAAGTTTTTTATTTGAAGAGACTTAAGCTCCAAAAGAAAATAGTTGTATAAAAATACACACACACATATATATATATATTCTTGAAAAAAGTAGAGAGGTACTTTAATGTGGTTCTATGTTGGTAACTAGATGTCAATAAGGGCTATGTGGTTTTAAAAGAAGCAAAGTTTAAAAAGAAAGACAAACGTGAGTAGTGTTCAAGGAGGGTGTAGTCACTTGTATCCCAAATACTTATCCTACCTTTCCCTAAACCTACATTTCAATCTTAAAAAGTCCTTATGGGATCTCCAACCGAATGTTCATGAATAGGAGGCGAATTAAATAAGGGCAAGTTTATGGCATGATAGTTTGTAACACTTGAAATTCTTTGTTGAGATTGAGAGTTTTTGTGCATTTGTCCCTTGTGTTGCTAGTGTAAATATGGTGATTCTAGGACGTTCTTTCTTGTGAGGGAACTTGGATTATGATGGATTGGTGACATTAATATATCCCGAATTGAGTAAATTGAGCATATGTAGTAGACTAGTGCTTTTGAGTCACTTCTTGAGGCTTGGTTGTTGTCACTTAATTATTTTGAAACTAATTTGAATTCTTGAGATTGTCTTAAATGAGGGAATTGTTTGGTTGAAATTCACATGCTTGAGCCTAATTATTAGTACCAACCAAAACCATAAGTGGTGTGCTTAATTGGAGAATGTGATTTGAAGATGATAGCGATGTTAATTGAGCTTTAAATGTTAGAGCCTCATTGAGTATTTTCTTTTGATTTGCTTGACGACAAGTAAAAGCTTTAAGTTGGGGGTGTTGATAAGTGGTAATTTTACCAATTATTTTAGTCTCTTTACTTTAGTTTTTGTGTCCTTTAATATTAAAATAAGGTGATTTATGGAGTGTATTGCTAGATTTTCAGGTACAATGAGTCTTGAAGAGAGTTGAGATCAAATGGAATGGAATTGAGCAAAAAAAAGTTGAACAAGTGCAAAACTTCTCCCAATGATCTCGCACCTACGTGAGAAGTTTTACTTCAGCGGACTTGCATCTGTGAGTAGAACACTGCATCTGAAAAATGGCCAACGTTCAATAGGGACGCATCTGCGAGTGACCATCTACATCTGCGGTGGTGCATCTGCGGAGTATGTCCGCTCCTATGTATGCGCTTCTGCGCTTTCTGGTCTATATCTGCAGAGAAGGAAATTCACACAGTTTTTGCTTCTGTGATTAATAGTTCGCTTTTGCAGAGTCGCGCCTGTGATGATTTATTCCACAGGTGCGGCCTATGGGATCCAGATCTAGACAAACTTGACATTTCACAGTTTCTTTATCCAAAACCCTTTAATACACGACCTAGCTTATTGGAAACACATCTTTTTCTTAATTTCCAGTCTCTTGACTAGAGAAGACAAGTTTGGAAGCTAGGGTTCTTGCACACACACTTGTGTCTTGAAGATTTGAATCTTTTGGTTGAGAATTGCTTACCCATTTATGTTCATTTCTTCATTTTCTTGCTTTGTATTGTATATCTAAGTGTGTAGTATCTTTTCCAACACTTGAATCTTGTTTATGGGAATATTCATATTTAAAGTGGAGATTAAATATCTTGTTGTGCTTATGTATTGAACGGTTTCTGTTTATTATGAAGTGAGTTATTATTTCTTTAGTTATTCTTGTTCTTTTATGTTTCTAAAGGGATTATCTAACCCTATGACTCTCCCATTCACTTCGAATCTATTTTGGGATAGATAATATGTGGTTGGGAAAGATTAATTAACAAGAACTTGAGGCTTTAACCCTCACTTTATAGATTCTACCTAGGGACAGGATTGAACTACTTGTAGCCATAATTGGGTGTGCTTAATATCTTAATTTTTTTAGGGATAATTCAATTAGGAAGTCTTGTTAGTCTTTGGGATTGAACTACTTGAAGCCATAATTGGGTGTTCTTAATCTCTTAATTATTGCTTTCTAGGATAGTTTACATTTTCGCATTTAGACATAAATATTCTCAAAACTATTCTACGTATATGGCTTATCATAATAAGTGATAATTTTCTTACACGCCTAATCGCCTACATATTTTTCTCTGTGGTATTCGACCCCCACTCATAGTTAGGTAAATTATATTGCATGCGACCGTATCCATTTACTTTTTAGTAGTGGATTTGGATGTCATCACTTCCTAGGCTCAAACCAACAAACCGGAGAATGACATCGCCTCCTATATAAGTCTGCATATGGATCCATCTAGATGCTCAATTTATAGTTGTTATTGTATGAACTCTACTAGTGGTAGAAATTGATCCCACTGACCCCTAAAATCAATGACATATACTCGTAACTTGTCCTCTAAGAACTGAATAGTGTGCTCGGATTTCCCGTCCGCATATGGGTGAAAATTCGTACTCAGCTTGGCCTGTGTGTGCAACTAATGCTGCATGGCTCTCCAAAAATGCAATGTGAATTGCGTGCCCCGATTCCAGATAATGGATACCGGCACACACCATGAATTCAGACAATCACATGAAGATAAATCTGAGCTAGCTACTCTGAAGAGTATGTAGTCATGATTGTAATGAAGTGTGCATACTTGGTTAGTCTATCCACAATGACCCACACGATGTCAAATCTCCTCAAGGTCTGTGGTAGCTCGACGACAAAATCCATAGTGATACTGTTACACCCCATGTTTCCATACGTGAGAGTACATCGTAAGTCAATTGATGTAAGCTCATAAATGAGATCGTCTTTGAAAGGACATAAAGCAAGTTAATCATGTTACCTTGTAGATTACATATCTTTAAGATCATGGATAAAAATTACCAAGAGGGTTGAAAGTCTTAGAAGCTAAACAAATTGAAGAAAATAAGTTTCGTCGATTGTCAACAAGTTGGGAATGTTATAACATGTACTTTTGGGGTGATACTAGGGTTCTTACCATGGTAAAGAGGTTATGTTATGAGTTATTTTGGTCGTATGATATTCATGTATTACATTTTGAAGTCAAGCGAGTTGTGGAACAAAAGTTGGCAAAGGTCATGACAAGTTACATTCATAATGTGTTGAATATTAGGTCAAATGTAGCAGAGTTTATCTCCTAATATACTTGGAATTACAGGATTATCCACATATCAAATTGATTATCTAAGAGTCTAGGTTCTAACTCATTAAACTTTTTGTCGATATGACATCGGAATAGAGAGAGATCTCCTAATATCTCTTAACCGTTTGTTCATACGACATCCGGATAAAAGGACATAAGCATCAAAAGAAGGACCAATGCTAGGGTGCCATGCTAACACCTCTATGTCTTTTCAAAAGTTTATATATATAGGTCTTAGGTCGTCTTTATCTTCATTTTCCATAGAAAACGACCAGAGAACACCCATAAACATATCCTTAAGCTATGTTATAGGGTTTCAAAGAAGATTAACATCCCAGGTACGAAATCCAGAAGCAATAACATTAGAATGATCCCTACGACGTAAGTATCGCTATATGTTTCTTTTTTTCTTTGTAGTTTGAGTTTTGGAAGGTACTTCATAGTTAAGAAAACGTATATTTTCTGTATTTAAACTTTTAAATATCTAGTAAGGTTGATAAATTCATTTCCTAATAGTTAGAACTCACGAAATGGTGATCAGAAGCCGTGAGTTCGATTTATTTCATTTTTAGTGGACTATTTTGTAGTCCACTTGTGTTGGCATATTGTGTAGCTGATTTATTGAGTTTGGAAGAATAAAGGGCTTGGAGAAATGCCACAATTGGTAGGGTAGTAGGCTGGTCACTCATCGTTGCAATTTCAAGCTAATAGATAACTTGTTGATTGGGTGTGTTATGGTACATTTGGGGTTTTTGTTGTACTGAACGTCCTGAATTGTAGTTGGGTTGTTTATAAATTGCTGATAGTATTGTATTTGTATCTCACCTATAGTAGGCTTGAGGGAGAAATAAAATCAGGGGAAATGTTGCCCGTTTTATTTTAGAATCGAGTTATCATTTGAGATACGTGATATGCTATCGCCATCAAAGTTGTACATGTATTTCTTTGTTATAGGGTTTGCGCACTAGTTTTCATAAGCTTGTTGTTGAGTTGCAATTGACGACTTGAGGTATGTTAAGTCTACCCTTATTTCCTTTTAGCATGATCCATATAATACAAACGAAACGATCAAACGCGGAACTTTCACAAATGAATCTATATTAGAAATACTAGGGGTGCCTATGTTCTTGATTCACCATGTGTCCGATTATTATATCGTTTGTTCATGAGTCTAAAAAAAATGTAAGTTGATAAATTTTATTTCATGATATTAACCGAAGGAATATTGATCTTATGATATCCCTAGAGATCTTACTGACTTACTTCTTATGCATTGCATTCATTTATCCATGTACATCGACCCATGACTAGATGGTGTTATATACGTGTATATTATATGTATATGGGGTATGGAAAAAGGTTATGGCGTTATATACGCACCGCCACATGATCAGCTGGTATATCGTAAGGCTCCGCAAAAATTTTCCTAAAAACCCAGATTTCGTGATGTCGAAGTAGGCGTAAAGGTTAATAGTAGTAGAAATGCCCTGACAACTTTCATGGATCTATGAATCGAGTCTTCAAGCCTTTCCTCGACTCCTTTGTGATAGTGTTCATCGACGATATTCTTGTGTATTCGTGAGGTCGGGAGGACCATGCCGATCATCTCAGGGCAGTGTTGCAGACTCTTCATCAACACCAATTGTACGCGAAATATTCAAAGTGTGAATTTTGGCTCGAATCTGTCACATTCTTGGGTCATGTTGTCCTTAGAGAAGGAATTAAGGTGGATCATCAAAAGATTTCAGCAGTAAAGAATTGGCCTAGACCTATAACTCCATCCGAGAATCGCAGTTTCTTGGGCTTAGCAGGGTATTACGGGAAGTTTGTGGAGGGGTTCCCTACTCTTACCTCTTCATTGGCTAAATTGACTCAGAAAGCGGTTAAGTTGCAATGGTCTGATGCTTGTGAAAGGAGCTAGGAGTGGAAGTCGAGGTTGACTACGGCACCGGTGTTGAACCTACCAGAGGGTACAGATGGGTTTCTGGTATATTGTGATGCTTCAAGGATCAGTCTTGGGTGTGTGTTGATGCAACATGGAAAGGTTATAGTATATGCTTCTAGGAAACTCAAGAATCATGAAAAGAACTATCCGACACATGACTTAGATCTTGCGGCGGTGGTTTTTGCATTAAAGATTGGGCGTCATTATTTGTATGTGGTCCATGTGGATATATTTACGGACCAAAAGATTCTTCAATATATTTTTAAACAAAAAGAGCTGAATCTGAGGCAAAGAAGATGGCTTGAGTTACTCAAGGATTACGACATCGATATTCTGTATCACCGGGGGAAAGCCAATGTTGTGGCGGATGCTCTTAGTCAGACATCTATGTGTAGTTTGGCTCACTTGGAGGCATGTCAAAGGCCGTTAGAAAGGGAGGTTGTCACGCCCCGATCCTGGGGGGCATGACCGGCACCCAGTGCCTCACCTATCCTTGCATACCAACTTGCGACTAAGGGACTCTGAACATATAATGTCATACTTTGGCCATGGGCCACATTGCAAGACAATTGCAAATGCAGACTAAACATCAATATAAAGTTGGGCCAACAAGTCCGTCATAACTACTACAGCTGGCAAACCAACAAAATATACATACAAAGCCTACAAGCCCAACATACTCCACTAACTGACAAGATATGTCTACAAACCTCTAGTGATGGATGTACTGTGATCGGAACAGGGCCCCGACCTACCCATAACCTATATACGCATATACACAAGATGTACACAAAACCACTAGACCCAGCAAATCCGAAGGACGTGGAGCTTACCGATACAGTTGAACTCGGGCAACACCTACTGAGGAGGTCTACCCGTATGTCTGTCTTAACCTACACGCATGAAATGCAACGTCCCCCAAAAAAAGGACATCAGTACGAAATAATGTACCGAGTATGCAAGGCAATAAAATAATTAAAATCTGAAACTGAACTGATAATATAATAACTGAAGTAACTGGGAGCCAAAGATAATCTAAAGATATGCTTACCTGTTGATACTAACTCAACTCTCTCAATGCAGTAAGTAAAATAGTTGGTCGGTCCTTTAAGGCTCGGTATATATATAACTTCTCTGCCGTAGTAGGCTCGCTCATAGGCGCTCGGCCATACTAGGCTCTGTATCTCGGTCGGTTGGGCTCGCTCATAGGCGCTCGGCCACAGTAGGCTCGATATATAACTTACCATCTGATCAGAGGTTGCCCAATAGGGTCCTGCCCATCGATTATAGCTCGATAATAATTAAAATATTGTAATACTGTATATATAGATTCTCTGCTCTCTTGACTGGAAGAAGATAATATTCAATTGAACATAAAGCCCCGATAAGTGAGAATACTGTAACTTATGAGACTATGATAATGTATATAAATTCGGGAGTATGAACTTCTCTTTATGCCTCGTTATAAGACACATGTAATTACGAGATCATGCCAAAATGAAGGAGGGGCTTAGCCTTAACCTACCTGGAGTAGGGAAAATTCCGTATGAATTTTCAAATCCCTTCACCTTCGTTCTTGGCTTTGCCTTTTTGTATAACTCCCTTACCAAGTGAAGTTTTGTATTAATTCAAGATAAGTGAGTACCATTCTTGGATTTTCATTCCGTATGAATTTTCAAATCCCTTCACCTTCGTCCTCGAATGTTTATTCTTAGGGACTTCGGGAAAACTTTTGCTAGATTCTCTTCCGTAGACTAGATTAAAACTAACTTGTACGCAGTCAGGAAACATATTATACATGCCACACATGGCCAATGTCTATAAATAGCAACACTTGGCCTCACACTGATGTGGATTATAAATTCTGAAAGTCAAAAATAAGAGCTTACTTGATGACTTACTGGCCTGAATAGAGTTGTACTGAGGTATCCACCTCGGGCCATATCTTGAGTTTGAAATAGGTGGGGGTATTTAGACTTTATTTCTTTCTCTACTTCCCACTTCATCTCCTCCACATTCTTGATTCTTCATAAAACCTTCACGGAGGCCACCTTCATATTCTGTAGCTTGCGGATTTGTCGGTCTAGGATGGCAACCGAAATTTCCTCGTATGACAAGTCCTCCATCATCTGTACATCATTCGTGGGAACCACCCGGGTAGGATCATCAATGCACTTCCGTAGAATAGATACGTGAAAAACCGGATGGACAGACTCCAATTCTGAGGGCAATTCTAACTCATAAGCTACTTGGCCCACTCTCTGAATGATCATATAAGGCCCAATATACCATGGGATAAGCTTGCCTTTCTTTCCAGACCTCATCACGCCCTTCATAGGTGACACTTTTAAGAATACCCAGTCATTAACCCTGAACTCTAAGTCTCGTCGCCGCACGTCAGAATATGACTTCTGACGACTCTGGGCTGTCAACAGTCGCTCTCGGATAAGCTTTAATTTCTCTACGGCCTGCTGAACCAGATCTGACCCATGTAACCTAGCTTCTCCAACATCAAATCACCTAATAGAAGATCTGCACTTACGCCCAAACAAAGCCTCGTACGGAGCCATCTGGATACTGGAGTGGTAACTATTATTATATGCAAACTCGATAAGAGGTAGATTCTCATCCCAACTTCTTTTAAAATCCAACACACATGCTCGTAACATATCCTCGAGCGTTTGAATTGTATGCTCGGCTTGTCTGTCAGTCTATGGATGAAAAGTTGTGCTGAGATTCACCTGAATCCCTAGACCTTTCTGAAATTACCTCCAAAAATATGTTGTAAACTGGGCTCTATGGTCAGATATAATAGATACTGGTACTCCATGTAGCCGCACTATCCCCTTAATATATAGCTTTGCATAATCTTCTGTTGTATATGTTGATCTGACCGGTAAGAAATGAGTTGATTCCGTGAGCCTATCGACTATCACCCATATGGAATCGAGCTTACGATGAGAACGAGGTAAACCTGTGATAAAGTCCATGTTTATTGCCTCCCATTTCCATGTCGGGATCTCTATGGTCTGCATTAGCCCTCCGGGCTTCTGGTGCTCTACCTTAACCTGCTAGCAACTAGAACACTAAGCGACAAACTCAGCAATGTTCTTCTTCTTATCGTTCCACCAGCACACGTCCTTAATGTCATCATACATCTTTGTGGACCCAGGATGAATGGAGTGCCACGAATAATGTGCCTCTAACATAATCATGTCTCGTAGCCCTGCTACATCTGGAACACACAAACGACCCATATATCTAAGAACCCCATCTCCCTTAAGCTCTAACAACAGCTTCTTCTACTGCGGAACTCGCTTTCTTAACTCGACCAACTATGGTCCTCATACTGCCTCTCATTTACTTTAGTTATGAGAGATGATTTTGGAGTACAGCTCCACCATTGTTAGAGCCTACTAACTGAACCCTCAAACAAGCCAATTGATGAATATCTCTAGTTAATTGTCTTTTCTCGGCCTCTACGTGTGCTAAGCTACCCATAGATCGGCGATTTAAGGCATCTGCTACCACATTAGCTTTCCCTGGATGGTAGATAATGTTAACTTTGTAATCTTTCAATAATTCAAGCCATCGCCTTTGTCGCAAACTCAACTCTTTTTGCTTGAAGATATATTGCAGGCTTTTATGATCTGTAAATACATCAACATGAACACCATATGAATAATGTTGACATATCTTAAGTGCACGGACAATCGCAGCTAATTCGAGGTCGTGGGTTGGATAATTCCGCTCGTGCTTCCTTAATTGCCTTGAATCATACGCAATTACTTTCCCACGTTGCATCAGGACACATCCTAACCCAACACCTGAGGCATCACAATACATGACATAACCATATGGACCCTATGGAAGTGCTACAACTGGCGCTGAGGTCAACCTTTTCTTAAGCTCCTAAAACATTGCTCGCAAGCCTCCGTCTACTGAAACTTAGTTTCTTTCTGCTTCAACTTCGTCAATGGTGACGAAAAGGAAGAAAACCCCTCTACGATCCTCCGGGAGTATCCTGCTAGGCCTAGAAAGCTACGAACCTCTGTCGGAGTGGTAGGTCTAGGCCAAGACTTCACAGCCTCAATCTTCTGAGTGTCTACCTTTATACCTCCATTGGATACAATGTGCCCCAATAATTCTACAAACTTCAAGCAGAACTCACATTTAGAAAACTTAGCATACAACTTACTATCACGGAGGGTTTGGAGTACCGCTCGCAGGTGGTCTGCATGCTCATCCTCTAAATGTGAATAAACAAAAATATCATCAATAAATACTATCACGAAAAGGTCCAAAAATGGTCGAAATAGGCTATTCATAAAGTCCATAAATACGGCAGGTGCATTCGTCAATCCGAAGGACATGACAAGGAACTCGAAGTGGCCATATCGGGTCCTGAAGGCTGTCTTGGGAATATCTTTCTCCCGAACTCTGACCTGGTGGTATCCCGACCTCAAATCTATCTTTGAAAAGCATCTAGCACCCTGCATCTGATCAAACAGGTCATCGATCCTTGGAAGTGGATACTTATTCTTACTAGTTACCTTGTTCAGCTTCCTATAATCGATACACATCCTCAACGAGCCATCTTTCTTCCGCACAAAGAGTATCGGTGCGCCCCAAGGTGAAAAACTGGTCCTGATGAAACCTTTCTCCTGCAAATCTTTTAATTACTTCTTCAACTCCTTCAATTCGGCAGGTGCCATAGGGATGGATATTGGTTGAGTTCCCGGAAGCAAATCGATGCCAAAATCAATCTCTCATTATGAGGAATACCTGGAAGTTCATCTGGGAATACATCTGTGTACTCTTTGACTACTGGTATAGACTGAAGTGTAGGTATCTCAGCATTTGCATTTCTAACTCGCACACTATGATAAATGCACTCTTTTGCGATCATTTTCCTTGCCTTCAGATAGGAAATAAACCTACCTCTGGGTGTCGCTGTATTACCTACCCATTAAAGGACTGGCTCGCCCGGTAAATGAAATCTGGTTGTCTTTGCTCGACAATCAACTGTGGCATAGCAAGCTGCCCACCAGTCCATGCCCAGGATAGCATCAATATCCAACATCTCTAGCTCAATTAGGTCGGCTGAGGTCTGACGACCGCAAACTGACACCATACAACCTCGGTAAACCCGTATAGCACTAATTGATTCTCCAACCGGTGTAGATACTGCAAAAGTATCACTTAGTATTTCAGACACTATTCCAAACTTCCCCACGAACAACGGGGTAATACACGATAAATTAGATCCTGGGTCTATCAAGGCATAAGCATCGTGAGAGCAAATGGTCAACATACCTGTCACAATGTCTGGTGAAGATTCCTGGTCCTGTCGACCCGCTAAAGAATAGCTACAATTCTGGTTACTACCTGAACTGGAACCTCGACCTCTTCCTCGACCTCAACCAACCGAAGACTGAGACTCGCGCCCTGAAGGATACACGGACATAGATGATCCTAATACTGAATTCGCTAATTGTTCCATACCCCCAGAATATTTATTTGGGAAATCTCTCATCATATGCCCCGGACTTCCACATGTATAACAAGCATCAGAACCGGCACGGCATTGGCCTAAATCTCCTCTACCACAAATGTCACACCGCGACAGAAATGGCCATGTCTGTCCTGAACCTTGTTGTCGCTGCAAACCAAATGCCTGGGAGCTTTCACCTAGTCCTGACGGAGTATAGTGGTCATACCTATAACCGTGTAGCTGAGATGGCGGAGGCCTAGGTGTCCCTTTGAAGTATTTGGGCCTATAATTTCCTTGAGACGGCTGCTAAGACTTGGCAAATCTCATCCACTTACACTGTCCTGACTCAGTCCTCTATGTACTCTGTTGTCGACGCCTACCCCTTTCTATATTCTGGGTGAATGCCTGAATCCAGGAGATATCCATACTATCCTACAATGCAGCAGTGGCACATGCCTCGGTCAACTCTGGGGCCAACCCTGCTATAAACCTGTGAATCTTGTCCCGCATAGTAGCAACTATGGATGGTGTATATCTAGACAATGAGTCAAAATGGAGACTACACTCTTGAACACTCATATTGCCCTGCTTGAGGGCTAGAAACTGAGCGACTCGAGCCTGTCGGATCTCCCGCTGTAAGTATTGGTCAAGGAAGGCATCCGAAAAATTCTGCGAGATAGCTGGAGGTGCATCACATCCCTTGGACCTTTCCCGTCCCTCGTACCAAAGGATGGCTATATCTCGATTTCGAAAAGATGCTAACTCAACTGCCTCTTTCTCCGTGGCATACATAACCCGAAAGATCCTGTGAAGCTGATCTATGAAATTCTGGGGGTCCTTCCTCTGATCTGTACCCGTGAACTCTGGGGACTCAAAGTAATAAAATCTCAGACCCTTGAACTCCCATACTCCTCAAAAGATCCTGCACTAGTGGATGCCTTAGACTGTTGCTGGGTAGCTACCAATTGTGTCATGAAATGCACCTCACTCCTCAAGTCCTGATCTGATGGAAGCGAAGGGGGAACTACATGTGCAGTCTCCCTAGGAATCTCCACAGATGGTGGAGGAGTCGGTAATGGCTGAGTAGGGGTCTCTCACTGGACCTCATATTGTGCCCATCAACTGGGGGCACCCTACTAGTCCCCTCACCTAATGTTGTATCACTCCTCTGGCTAGTCGTAGTCTTCCTAGTCACCGTCATATGTGCATGCCAATGCCAACACGTAAGTTTACCTCAAATTTCCTATAACTCAGTTCTACAGCACGATTTAAATTTGAAAAAAGGGTAACCAACTCCCAAATGTCATGTAGTTCCCTGCTTATATAATGTAGTGCACCACACATCTATAAACAAGACCCTACTAGACACGGCTTGTAGACTCCCTAGGAAATAACTGCTCTGATACCACTTTTTTCACGCCCCGATCGTGTGGGGCGTGACTGACACCCGAAGCCTAAACTATCCTTTCGTACCAACTTGCGACTAAGGGACTCTGAACTTATAATGTAATACTTTGGCCATGGTCCAAATTGCAAGACAATTGCGAATGCAGACTAAACATCAATATAAAGCTAGGATGACAAGGCCATCATAACTACTATAGCTGGCAAACATACAAAATATACAAACAAGGCCTACAAGTCCAACATACTGCACTAACTAACAAGATATGTCTACAAGCCTATACTGATACTGTGATCGGAACAGGGCCTCGACCTACCTAGAACCTATATATGCATATACACAAGATGTACACAAAACCTCTAGACCCGACAACTCCGAAGGACGGGGAGCTTATCGATAAAGTTTAACTCGGGAAACACCTACTGAGGAGGTCTACCCGTCTGTCTATCTGAACCTGCACGCATAAAATGAAGTGTCACCCGAAAAAGGGACGTCAATACGAAATAATGTACTCAATATGCAAGGCAATAAAATAACTGAAAGCTTAAACTGAACTTATTATATAATAACTGAAGTAACTGGAATAAAATATAATCTAAAGACATGCTTACCTGCTGATACTAACGCAACTCTCTCAATACAGTAAGTACAATATTTTTCCGGCCCTTTAAGGCTCGGTATATATAAAACTGCTCTGCCGTAGTAGGCTCGCTCATAGGCGCTCGGCCATACTAGGCTCTGTATCTCGGTCAGCTGGGATCGGTCATAGGCGTTCGGCCATAGTAGGCTTGGTATATAACTTACCATCTGATCAGAGGTTGCCCAATAGGGGCCTGCCCATCGATTATAGCTCGATGATAATGAAAATACTATAATACTGTATATATAGATTCTCTACTCTCTTGACTGGAAGAAGATAATACTCAATTGAACATAAAGTCCTAATAAGGGAGAATAATGTAACTTATGAGACTAGGATAATGTAAATAAATTCAGGAGTATGAACTTCTCTTTATGCCTCGTTATCAAACACATGTAATTACGAGATCATGTCAAAATGAAGGAAGGGTTTAGCCTTAACATACCTGGAGTAAGGAAAAATTCGTATGAATTTTCAAATCTCCTCACCTTTGTTCTTGGCTTTGCCTTTCTGTATAACTCCCTTACCAAGTGAATTTTGGTATTAATTCAAGATAAGTGAGTATAATTCTTGGATTTTCATTCCGTATGACTCCATTACCAAATAAGTCTTGGTATTAATTCAAGATAAGTGAGTATCATTCTTGGCTTTTCATTCCGTATGACTCCATTACCAAATGAAGCTTGAAATTAATTCAAGATATGCGAGTATCATTCTTGACTTTTACATTCTGTATGTATCCCTTACCAAATGAAGTTTGCTACTAATTCAAAGATAAGTGTAGGGATAAGTATTATGACTTCTCTTTCTATGTGATTGCAAGGAGTGTCTTAGAATATTCCATGTGTCCTCTTAATTGATTGTCCAAAGATAAGTCATTATAAATTCCTCCACTTGTTTCCACGTTAGGGGGCTTTTTCCCTACCTACAATTATCCACAAATCCTTAATTACATGGTTAATTTTCCAATTAAACCAATAATTAACCAATTACCCACGTAATTAAGAATTATCCCAAATTACTTAAAATACTACTCATTTTTAATACATCTTATATATCATACTATCGTGGTCATATGGTACCTTGTATGGCACTAGTCCATAAATACGGGGTATTATATCTTGGACCGTATTTTATCCTAAATTACCCAACTTCGACGAAACTCATTTTCTTCTATTTTCTTACCTTCTCTCCTTCACGAATTTACTCATCACGTGTTTGAAATAGCATAATGCTTATAATCCCAAAATAATCTCATTCCCGATCTTACGTCGATTAACTTACGATGGAACATTAACGTGTGAAAAATGTGAGACGTAACAGAGGCTCACCAGCTATCTAGTTTGGGAGTTCATCTTGTGGACTCTTGTGAAGGAGGGGTGATTGTGCGAAATAGAGCTGAATCATTGCTTGTTGCGGAAGTCAAAGAGAAGAAATGCAACGATCCATTGTTGGTATAGCTGAAGGAGGGGATTCATAAACATAAGACGATGGGCATTTACTCTTGGAATGGATGATGATACACTAAGGTACCAAGGGCGGCTATGTGCTCCAAATGTAGATGGTCTTCGAGAAAGAGTCATGACAGAGGCTCACGCTGCTAGATATTCCATGCACCCAGGCTCTACGAGGATGTATCACGATCTCAAGGAAGTGTATTGGTGGAATGACATGAAAAGGAATATGGCGGACTTTGTGGCAAGGTGTCCTAATTGTCAGCAAGTGAAGGCCAAACATCAACGGCCTAGTGGGTTGGCATAGAACATAGAAATTCCAATGTGGAAGTGGGAAATGATTAATATGGATTTTGTGATAGGGTTATTGTGCCCTCCGTGCAAGTTTGACTCAATTTGGGTGATCGTGGATTGACTCACGAAATCAGCACACTTCTTGCCAGTTAAATCTACCGACACAGCGAACAGTATGCTCAATTGTATATCAAATAAATAGTCAGGCTTTATGGCACTCCAGTCTCTATCTTTTCTGATCGAGGGGCTCAATTCACGGCCAATATTTGGAAGACATTTCAGCAAGGGTTGGGTACTCAGTTGAATCTTAGCATAACCTTCCATTTATAGACTGACAGGCAAGCATAGCGGACTATTCAGACGCTTGAGGACATGTTGCGTGCTTGTGTTCTTGAATTCAAGGGTAGATGGGATGATTATTTGCCACTCATAGAGTTTGCTTATAACAACATCGTTCATGCGAGTATTCAGATGGCACCATTTGAGGCATTGTATAGTAGGAGATGTAGGTCTCCCATTGGGTGGTTCGAGATTGGGGAATCTGAGTTGATGGGGCCAGACCTTGTGCGTCAGACTATAGAGAAAGTTAAGAGCATAAAGAAGCGATTGAAAACTGCTCAGAGCCATCAAAAATCCTATTCGGATGTTCGTCGCAGAGACTTAGAGTTCAAAGAAGATGATTGGGTATTCTTGAAGGTTTCCCCCATGAAGGGTATTATGAAATTTGGGAGAAACGGTAAATTGAGTCTGAGGTATGTCGGGCCGTATAAAATCATTTAGAGAATTGGCCAGGTGGCATAAGCTTGAGTTACCACCTGAAATGTCATTAATCCACCTAGTATTCAATGTGTCTATGTTGAAGAAGGTAGTTGGAGATCCTCCAGCCATTGTGCCGGTTAAGAACATTGAAGTTAATGAATAACTGTCATATGAAGAAATTCATGTTACCATCTTGATAGACAGGTCCGAAAGCTGAGGAATAAAGAAATTGCCTCTATGAAAGTGTTGTGGCGAAACCAGCAGGTTGAAGAGGCCACTTGGGAGGGTGAAGATGAAATGAAAAATAAGTATCCCTACTTGTTTGAATAGCTGTGTAATCCTTTCTTTTTATGAACTTGTCGCCGATGAATCTTGTATCACTTGTTCAGTTAATGTAAAGGTGTTCCTTTTGATTATATGTTGCTTATAAGGCCACGGTTGGTACTATTATGAGTTTTGTTACATCGTTGGGTTGTGCATATGTTTGTAAGATGTGTTTCTGGGGCTCTCTGACGGGTGGATAGGCCTAGTTACAAAGGAAACTTTGGTGAAATTTTTTGAAATCTAGAGAGTTAGTCAAATTTGAGGATGCTGGTGGGTGGTATGGAAAATTGAGTTGCATAAGTTGCTAATAGTGGACCTTGATCTTCATTCGAGGACGAATGATCTTAAGTGGGGAAGGATGTAAGGCCCCATAAAGTTTTTCCTAAAAACACGGATTCCGTGATGCCGAAGTAGGCGTAGAGGTTAATAGTAGT
This sequence comes from Nicotiana undulata, assembly GCA_005239495.1. Lineage (NCBI taxonomy): Eukaryota > Viridiplantae > Streptophyta > Magnoliopsida > Solanales > Solanaceae > Nicotiana > Nicotiana undulata. Next base: position 49,029 of record MDKH01038459.1, read on the forward strand.
AGAAAAGCTTGTCGTGGTTCAGACTTTTTGGATTGAACAGTGCGCTAGGGAGTTGAAGGAAATAGTTTTGCAGAAGTAGGCATTTATACGGCCTATTATGCGGCCGCATAATCACTCTGTGGGCCGCAGTATGGCCCTAGAGTGAAGCTGCCTTTTTGGTCAATTTTGAAGTCCATTCCGCGGCCAATTATGCGACCGCATAACAGTTTTGCGGGCCGCACTTTGGTCGCATAATCGTCTTTAGACTTTTGCGGAGGGAGGTTCTGTGGCCAATAATGCGACCGCAGACTAGGTCTACGGATCTCATATCGACCGAAGAGTGAAGCAGACAAACCCAGTTCCCAGGGCCACTTTTCGTGGTCATTTCGCGGACCGCATAACCATATGCGACCGCAGAACCTGTTCCGGAGCTTCATTTTTTGGATTTTTAAACCCGACCCTATTTCATTAAACCACCCACTTTGGACCATTTTGAACCTATTTTTTTATATTTTTAGAGTGAGAGAGAGAGGGTCCTAGAGGGAGAAAGTGATCTTCATCAAATTGCTCTTCAATTATCACTTAAAACCTTGAAGATTATCAAGAGAGGCACCTAGATCTTCTTCCTAAGAGGTAATATTCTATCACCCAAAGTCCTAATTTCGAAATGTAACTAGAATGGGCCATTAGTAAGGTAATTCATGGGAGTGGGAGTGCTTACTTTGCATGCATGTACTCTTAATATATTTGGGGAGGTTAAGAGATAAAGATATAGGTGAATGGGGTGTGGGTTGGTGTAGTCTTTCATAAAAAGGGACATGGAACCTTAATACACACATAGTGTTTGATAGAATGCTCAAGTGAGATAGAGTTATGATCGTTTTCCTAATTTTGGGTTCAATTTTGCTATATTGCTAAAATAGATTGAAGCTACTAATATTCCAGAACATCTTAGAGTTTTAAGAGGCTTAATTGAGGTATGTTGGCTAAACCCCCACTTCTTAAAATTGAATCCCATGGTATTCATGAAATCAATGTAAGTCCCAGGGTTGATCATCCTAGAAATTGTTATCCCGCATGTGTTTGCTTTAGAAATATATATGTAGTATGTATTCCTATTCTTTCATCATGTTATCTCATCATCTGCAGAAATGTTCAACTCTGAGAATATGTGTGCTAAAAATGCCTAGACTTCATGTCAAATTCGATTAAAGACTGTTATACCAAATTGTGTGAAAAGCCTCTATGCGCCTTGATTTCTAAATTTGCTCACATGTGGAATCAAGAGTCTTGAATGAAAACTGTGTTGTTATTGATGATAATAATAATGTTGGAATGTGGAAAAGAACTTGAACTATGAAATAAGACCAAGCGAAATAACAATTTGATAATTAAAGCAATTTGCTAATGTGCTGATGAGATGGGAAAGAAACATGAAGTAAGATGATCGATTGAAATGGTTGATGTCTCAAGTGAGATGGATTAGCCGATCGAGCCGAGATCGGACTCCGTGTAATAACATGGTGGTATAGTGAGTGAACTAGTGAATATGGTTGATGTCTCAATTGAGATGGCTTAGCCGATCGGGCCGAGATCGGACTCCGTGTAAGAACACGGTGGTATTGTGGATTGTGGCATAATGGCATTAAAAACCATCCAACCTAATAGCGTGGAAATTGACGTGAAAATCTAAGTGATCCTTAACTTGATGTTTTAGTATTATTTACAACTCATATTGCCTTCTTGACGGTTTCCCTTGTAATGTTATTCATGTTATTGTGAGGGTTTTTAGTTTTTATACTAGTACTATTCGACAGTATTAACGTCCCTTTTGTTGGTGGTGCTGCATCATTAAATGGTCGCAAGTGGTTCTGTGGCAGACGGTGTTGATCACATACAGTAGTGCATCCTCTTCTCAGCGAACTCGGTGAGCCCCACTTCATTCTGGGGTCTAGTATTATATCTTTTGCTATGTTGTAGTCACTTTTAGGTATAGCCGGGGCCTTGTCACCGGATTATCTTTACACTCTTTTTGTATCTTAGAGGTTCTTTAGACTTTATGTGTGTATTATATGGTTTCTAGAAAGGTCAGACAGATTATGTTGTGTTTTGGACTCTTGTTCCACTAAATCATAAAGTGTATGTATTTTGAAACTTAACAATGATGTAGCAAAATGAAATGAATTAGTAATGTTTATGTATATATATGATCCGTCTACTGCTTAACTAATGAAAACACGCATTCTCTTGATCATAAGCAGGTGGGTAGAAAGTGTCTAACAGGCTTGCTCGGCCGGGTACACTAGGTTGAGCGCCAGTTGCACTCCCCGAGGTTGGGGCGTGACATATACGTTGATGATTTCGCCCATAGAGGCCGAGATGATATGATGGGATTCCCTCAGAGGCTTGATGATGTTACGTACGCATATACCTATGCATGATATGACATTTATATGCATATGGATGACATTATAAATGTTTCATGAATCACAAATATATTCAGACTTACAGGTTGAGTCCATTACTCCACGTTTCTTTCATGTCTATTATATATCTCTTTTCATACCTTACGTACTCGGTACATTATTTGTACTAACATCCCTTTGCCTGGGGACCCTGCGTTACATGCCCGCATGTCCCAATAAACAGGTTGGCATTCCTCCTAGTAGGATATCAGCTCAGCGGAAGGTGTTGGTGCACTCCACTTGTTCTGGAGTTGCCTATTTGGTCAATATGATTTGGACATGTATTGGTTCGTATGACGGGGTCCTGTCCCGACCTTTATAACGTTTATGTACTCTTAGAAGCTTGTATACGTATTTCATGTATATGGATACTTGTATGGACTTGCCGGGCTATGCTTGAGTATACAAATGATCATGTCGGTTTTATAGGCATGTATGTCACATGTATAAGTTTCTATATCATATTAGGTCATCTTATGTCTAGTATTCCTTATGTTTTATTCTGGTTATCTCATGAAGGACATCCTGGCCCATTTACCCATAATGGTATGATGAGAGAGATACGTTATGCTGGTACTAGGTTGGGTAAGGCACCGTGTGCCCGTCGGTGCCCGTCGGTGCCCATTGGTTTGGGTCGTGACAAAAGTGGTATCCTAGCAGTTCTTTCCTGTGAAATCTACAAGCCATGTCTAGTAGAGTCTTATTTATGGATGTGTTGTGCACCACACTTATAAGCAGAAGGCTACATGGCATTTAGGACTATTACTCTTTCTTCTTGCTCTAGATCGTGTGGTAGAGCTCAGTCGTAATAATTCAAACTCCTAAATTCTATTTTATTCGTAACATAACGATACCTACATCCAGAAAGACAATTGGTAAGAGATTGAATATGTTTGTGCAAAAGTTGAGTAAGAGGAACTCAATTTTGCATCATGCTTATGATGAGTAAATGCGAGGTCTTCAGCAGATCATGTTTGCACTAAGATGTGTAAGCTTCTTTATAGGGAACACTAAGGCATGAATAACTATCCACCCATATGGTTTAAAGCAACGAGAGAATCAAAAGGCAGATAGCAGTGGGTACTTATTATTGATTGTGACCTTGTTGAGCTGCCGATAGTCAATACACATTCTCAGTGACCCATCTTTCATCTAACAAAAAGAACCGGTGCGCCCCAAGGTGACACACTCGATCGAATAAAACCCTTCTCTAGCAAATCCTTCAACTGCTCCTTTAGTTCCTTCAATTTTGTCTGTGTCATTTTGTAGGGTGGAATAGATATAGGTTGCGTGTCTGGCATCACATCGATCCCAAAATCAATCTCCCTATCTGGTGGAATCCTATGGAGCTCATTAGGAAGACCTCCAGAAATGCATTCACAACTGGCACGGACTCAAGTGTAGGTGCCCCAGCATCGGTGTCCGTCAATCGGACCAAATAGTAAATACACTCCTTGTTGATCATCTTTGCATCCTTAAGGTAATAAATAAACCTACCATTTGGCACAACATCATCCTCTTCCACTCAATGATTGTCTCATTTGGGAATTCAAACCTAACAGTTATAGTTCGTCAATCAAGCTAGGAAAAACATGCATAAAGGCAGTCCATCCCCATTATCACATCAAAATCAACCATCCCCAATTCAATGAGATCGGCCATGGTGTCTCGATCATACACCGTGACAACACAATCCCTATAAACCCACGCGGACACAATAGGCTCACCAACTGTAGTAGATACAGACAACGGCTCGTAAAGTTGTTCCGATTCTATCCCGAATTCGAGAGCAACATAAGGAGTGACATATGAAAAAGTGGAACCGGGATTTATGAAAGCATAAACATCATGAGATTGGACAATCAATATACATGTGACAACATCTGGATAAGACTCTGAACTATGGAGACCCCTCAAAGCATAGAATCATCTGGGTCCTCCCGAACTCAGTGTACCACCCCTAGCTACACCATGCCATGCGGATACTGGAGTGCCTCGAGGTGGATGAGGTGTTGTAGATGTAGTAGTTGCAGAATTGGTTGGTTGTGCCGTACCCATGCCCACATTCTGGCATGACGAACGGCAACCTCTCTTACTGTGACATCTAATATCGCACCCATAGCATATGGGTTGTTCAATGTAGCAGACCCCTAAATGCATCTTCCCACACCTAGGACATAGGGGCCTCCGCTGCTGCTGGAATCCCCCACCAGGCTGACCCTGCTGGTAGGATCCCTTGTTTCCCTAACTAGGCCTGAAATGGCTCCACTGCTGCTGACCGGGCCTTGATGGCGATGCATTGACAGAAGACTGAGCAAAGGCTGGGATGGCCCGGATGACCCTCCCCTAAATACTGACCTTCCACCACTATCACCACTGGAAGAACCACCAAGGTTGCCTGCAATACGAGCCTTTTTGTTACCCTTTCACTCCATTTTTGCCTTCAATTTTCGGGTCTTTGTGTCTTGAGCAAATTACACCATCATCCAATAGTTCATATCAGAATTTAGTGCAGTTGTAGTAGCCTCATTAATAACTAAGGGACTGACGCGCACCCTAGCCTCCATAGTGGGCAACATGTAAATAGCATATTTGGACATGCGCGCGAACTTCATATGGTAACCCCACACACTCATGCTACCTTGTTCTAGGCTCGCAAACTCAGGGGCACAGGCTGCCCTATTCTCGCCATGCAAGAAATGACTAATGAAGGCATCGGCAAACTCACTCCACTTTGCCGAAGGGCTCCCCTCCTCACGAGACTCCTCCCATAGTTCAAACCAAGAATATGCCACCTCTTTAGGGTGATATGAGGCTAACTCCAATACCTTCGTCTTAGTGGCACGCATGACTTGGAGATTCATGTGCATATCATCAATAAAGTCCTGGGGATCCTCCTCGGAATCAATACCCTGGAACTAGCGGTATCCCCTTGCTGGCTAGAATAAGTAGGTGGAACATTCAGTCTCTAGGCTTGGGAAGCCACCATATGAGCCAATATCTGCATGGCTCCCCTAAGGTCCCCATCAGAAACACTGGGATCAGAAGTTGAGGCTGGAGGTGGAACCAGAGTATCAGTTGGAAGAGTAATTGTTTCACCCTCAACAGGAGTAGGAATTGGTGCAGTCTGAGCAGGAGTAGTAGAATCAGGCGGTGTTGTGGCTGGGGGTATCCTCACCGCTCGAGTGCTCATCCACATCATCAGGTATAGGATCAACCTCCACTCCTGGGGGGAACTGGCTCTTTGTCCAATTTTTGCCTTCTTCTTAGGCACCATATACTAAAAATTAGAACAATGCACGAGTTAAAAAAAAAAAAGAAATTGTCTCATAATCAAGCTCTATCGCACGATCTAGAATAGCAAAGAAGGGTGACATTTCTAAATGCCCAAGTAGCCTCCTACTTATATGTGTGGTCGACAACACACCGATAAGAAGGAATCTACTATACACGAATCCAAGACATCCTAAGACACTTTTAAAACTTAGGCTCTGATACCAAGCTTGTCACGCCCCGACCATGGGGTGTGTGACCGGTGCTAAACTGAGATATCCCACTCAAGCAAGCCTACTTGATGTCTTCTACCCGACCTTACCCATGAATAAAGTGAAGATGTATAACATTAGTTAGACAAGGAAAGGATTTCATGTGGAACACCAATTTCATCACCATTAGTTACTTCATTCACGATTTCCAAAATATATTACACATTATTAGAAGTGGGAACATGTGTTACAAGTACAACATTTCTAGTTTAACTTACCAAAATCTAAAATACAACCCACATTGTGTCTACCTCTAACTAATACAAAAGAGTAATATGATAGTACCGGCGAGAAGCCCCCGGATTTACCTCAAAATACTATACACATGAAGCAGACACAAGACCCCGATATGAAATGGGGCTCACCAAGTCAGTTGACAAGAGGGTGTATCGTTATCATTGATCGATGCCGCCTGTTGTAGAACAACATGCATCTATTAAAGATGCAGTGTCCCCAGAAAAATATGTAAGGCTAAACTCCTTCTCAAGAAATTAAGTAACAGTACAAAGGAGAGGAACATGAAATCAATGAGGAAAAAAACCAAATAAAATACAATATTATTTTTTTTTTATAAGTAAGTAAAATACAATATCAAGTCAAGAGTCGTATAAATCTTCAAGAAAAATCAATGTTTTAGGTTGGGAGATATCTAGCACCAATACACCACCGTGCTTATAGCAGAGAGTCCGATCTCGGCCCTATCGGCTAAGCTGTCTCACCCCAAAGTATGAGGCTCGACATCAAACACAACACTACCATGTGGGGGTATGTCGTCTGATCTCTGCCTGATCGGCTAAGACTTCTTATCACAGTGTCGTGTGGGTCGATATCACCTTTCGCTAGAAATAATCTCATCCCAATTATGGGAAAAAATCTCAATACATCAATCCCATCCCAATCAAGGGGAATAATCTCAACACATCAGTACAAGGATTTACCCCTCAATCACCCCTACATCGGCACGTGTAGTTTTGGGGTTAGGTTATTTCAACCTACCTTCCTATATGACTAAAAAATACTCCTAAAACATTTATTATATAAAGGAGTTACAACTCATTTCATAATACTTCACACCTCCTTTCATTTCATTGGCACTATTAGCCACAAGTGTAATTTTCATTTCGGGCACGATGGCCGCATTTTATACCTCGTGCTTCCTTTTTTCACTTTCAAGTATCAACATAGGTTATCAACAGTAAGAGCATTTTGAAATCAAGACTTTTAATATGTATATGAGCAATAGGAGTCTTAAACAGATAGAGTTTTCCTTCCAAAAAATAAGGCATAATAAAGAATGCAGTTGCACATTTTGAGCAAATAATTTTCGACACAATGCTTATTTGGAATAACTGAACATATTAGGAATGGATTGGAACATGAGAAAATAAGAACTTGGTCCAACCACACTTGAAACTTACCAGAACATCATGGAATTCAATTCTATGAGAGAAGTTTAGACAACATACCTCGCTTGGGCTTTCCTTATATTACTTCAACATTCCCAAACTCCTAGTGACTTCACTCTATTCAAATACATGACAAAATCGAACCATAATTAGGAAGAGGTTCATGGGTTCAGCTCATTCAAGCATTTCGCCAAACGCTAGGTGTGTAATTTGACTACAAGGTTCTACTATGGGATTTTCCTTCACCCCACAACCAACATCAATCAACAATTAATCCTGGGTAATTCAACAACCTTCAAGACCCCTCTATCGAAACATGCATTCCATATCTTCTACTCCCGGGCCTATTTAGGCCTGTAACAAACTTGCATGGAAGATTTAGAACAAGAACTTACCCGGATAGGCAATGGCTTAGTAAATGGCTTCCTTGATTCTTCAAGATTGGGCAAGATGGTTGAGTAGAGTGGCTGGAACTTCTTCCTCCCCTCTCTAAAATTGCCAGAATATTTGCTCCCAAATACCCTTTATGTCTTTCATTAAAATGGGGTCGGGTTAAAAAAAAATACAAAATTGACCCTCTGAACTCAACTCTCGGTCGTAGAGTGTACCTCATAAAAGACATGTAATCAACATAAGATACCGCGAAATCATTATCCAAAACTAGGTTGATCGGGTTTGGTCTATGAAAGGTAAGCAGTCCGTAGACCAGTTATGCATCCATGAAATTGACCGCGAAATCACCTCCAGAATTTCTCATGCTAAATCTGTGATGGAAGTGCAGCCCGCAAAATGATCATGCGGTTGCACAATGGACCGCAAAATGACCTTCAAATTTTGAGTTTTCTTCTGTTCCACTATGCGGCGGATCTGCGATCCGCAAAGTAGTTTAGTTGTCGCTTAATGGACCGCGGAAATGCCATCTTCTGCGAACAAATTCCACCAGCTCTCATACGCATTTCACAACCCAAAAGTCCATACCGTGGAGATTTCCTAGAACCTTCAAACCCGTTAGCTTACCTCGGCACTACGAAACCTCGGATTCTTGGTAAAATTTTATGGGCCTTACAAACGTTCAGTACATGGCGCCTATGAAGAAGGCAAGGAGTGTCCATAGAGTTCCTCCCTAGGTGTGGAAGTTATTGAGGTGCATGATGTTGCGTGTGAACACCCAAAGGGAGAGGACATACCCTCTACTAAAACCCCTCTTATTCCTACTACACCTGCTGAGAATGTGCAAACTGCTCCTCCAACAGATATTCCAGATCCACCTCCAGCCTCAACCTTCGGTCCTAGTGTTTTTTATGGGACCTTGGGGCATCCATACAGATGTTGACTCAAATAGTGGCTTCCCTGGTCGGGAGATTGAATGTTGCACCTACTTCCTTTATTTAGCAAGGAGATTCCGCTAGTTCCAGGGTGAACAGATTTCTTCAGTTGGATCCTCTAGTGTTCACAGGTACTAAGCCCGAGGAGGAACCCCAAGACTTTATCGATGAGGTGCACAAGACTCTACACGTTGACAGAAGCAGCGGAGTTGGCCTCCTATCGCCTGAAAGAGGTGGCATATTATTGGTTTGAATTGTAGGAGGAGTCCCATGAGGAGAGGAGCCCTCCGGCAAAGTGGAACGAGTTTGCGGATGCTTTTAAGATCATTTCTTGCATAGCGAGACTGGGGCATCCCATGTCGCCGAGTTTGAGGACTTAAATCAAAGTAGTATGAGTGTGCGGGAGTACATATGAGATTCACACGTCTTTCTAAGTATGTTGTTTACATGTTGCCCAATATGGAGGCTTGGGTTCGCTGATTTGTGCAAGGCCTTACCGCTTTAGTTATCAACGAGGTCGCTACAACTGCCTTGAATTTTTATATTAATTATGGGAAGATGTGGAATTTTCTCAAGCCATAGAGGCCCAAGAAATTGAAGAACAGAATAGAGCAAGAAGGCCTGGTCTGCGAGCAACTTTGGTGGCTATTCCAGTGGTGGTAGTGGTGGAAGGGCATTATTCGAGGGAGGTCATCTGAACCGAAACAATCCTTTGCTCAGTTTTGAGTCAGTGCACCGCCATCAGGGCCAACACAGTAGCAATAGAGTCATTTCAGGGCCAGTAAGAGCCACAGGGGATCTTATCAGCAGGGTCAGCCTTGCGGGAGATTTCAGCCACAGCAGAGGCCCCCATGCCCTAGGTGTGGGGAGATGCACTCAAGGGTTTGTTACTTGGACCTGCCTATATGCTATGAGTGCGTTCTTAGAGGTCATATTTAGAGAGATTGTCATTCGTAACAATTAGAATGTTGGTGGGGGTTGGGCGCAGCCATCCAGCTCAGCAACTACTACTTTGGCAATAGTTCGAGGTACTATGGCTCCCGCAGGGCATGGTGCAACTAGGAGTGGTGCACAGAGTTCAGGAGGACCCAACAGGTTCTATGTTGTGAGTAGTCGCCAAAATTCAGAGGCTTCTCGAGATGTTTTAACAGGTATATTGATTGTTCAATCTCATGATGTGTATACTCTTATAGATCATGGTCTAGATTATCATATGCCACTCCTTATGTTGTTATGGATTTCGGGATAGAATCGGAACAGCTTCATGGGTCATTCTCTGTTTACTGCAGTTGGTGAGTCTATTGTGGTTGCACGGTCTTATACGTATTGTATTGTCATAGTTCATGGCCGAGACACCACGACCGACCTCATTGAATTGGTGATGGTGGAATTTGATGTAATAATGGGGATGGACTAGCTTCATGCATGTTTTGCAAAACTTGATTGCCAAACCAGAACTATTAGGTTTGAGTTTTCAGACGACCAGTCATTGAGTGAAACGAGGATGTTGTTGTGCCAAAGGGAAGGTTTATTTCTTACCCTAAGTCTGCGAAGATGATTAACAAGGGATGTATGTGCCATTTGGTCTGAATCACGGACATTGATGCTCAGGCACCGATATTTGATTCTATTCCAGTTGTGAATGAATTTCTGTAGGTGCTACAGGAATGAAATGTGTTGATTTAGTCAGCCTATCCACAATAACCCAAACTGCGTCAAATTTCCTCCGAGTCCGTAGGAGCCCAACAACGAAGTCCATAGTGATACGCTCCCACTTCCACTCAGGAATTTTTATGTGCTGAAGCAAACCACCAGGTCTCTGGTGCTCATACTTTACCTGCTGACAATTTAAGCAACGAGCCACATACGCAACAATGTCCTTCTTCATCCTTCTCCACCAATAATGTTGCCTCAAGTCTTGGTACATTTTAGCTTCCCCTGGGTGAATAGAATACTTAGAATATTGAGCCTCCTCAAGGATCAACTCACGAAGGCCATCAACATTAGGCACACATAACCAAAACGGCATCCTCAAAACACCATCATCTCCAATTGTAACCTACTTGGCACTACCGTGCCGAACTGTGTCCCTAAGAACCGCCAGATGTGGTTCATCATCCTGCCGCTCCTGGATACGCTCAATTAGAGAAGACCGAGCGACTGTACAAGCTAGAACGCGCTGGGCGAAATATCCAACCTCACGAACTGATTAGCCAACATCTGAATGTCTGAAGCCAACGGTCTCTCACCCACTGGGATATATGCAAGGCTGCCCATACTCACCGCCTTTTTACTCAATGCATCGGCCACCACGTTGGCCTTACCTAGATGATACAATATGTTGACATCATAATCCTTCAGCAACTCTAACCATCTCTGCTGCCTCAAATTGAGATCTTTCTGCTTGAATAAGTACTTGATACTACGATGGTCAGTGAAAACCTTACACGGCATGCCATAAAGATAATGCCTCCAAATTTTCAATGCATGAACAATGGATGCCAACTCTATGTCATGAACAGGGTAATTCTTATCATGGACTTTCAACTGACAAGACGCATATGCAATCACTTTGCCATACTGCATTAATACTGCTCCAAGTCCAACTCGGGAAGCGTCACAATACACCGTGAAAGAACTCGAATCTGATGGTAACACCAACACCGGTGTTGAAGTCAAGGATGTCTTGAGCTTCTGAAAGCTCGCCTCGCGCTCAGCTGACCATTTAAATGGGGTACCTTTATGAGTCAATTTAGTCATTGGGGTTGCTATGGATGAGAACCCCTCCATAAAACGACGGTAGTACCTGCCAAACCTAAGAAACGCCTATCTCCGTAGCTGTAGTGGGTCTAGGCCAGTCCCTGACTGCCTCTATCTTCTTAGGATCAACCTGAATACCCTCAGCTGATACGATATGACCCAAAAAGGATATTGAATCTTACCAAAACTCACATTTAGAAAACTTGGCACACAATTGATTATCTTTCAAAATCTGGAGTGCTATACAGAGGTGTTGCTCATGTTTTTCCCGACTGCAGGAGTATATAAGAATGTCATCAATGAACACGATCACAAAAGAGTCCAGATGAGGCTTGAAAACCTGATTCATCAAGTCCATGAAGACTGCTGGAGCATTAGTCGGCCAAAGACATAACCAAAAATTCATAATGCCCATACCTCGTCCGAAAGGTTGTCTTAGGAACATTAGACGCCCTAATCTTCAGTTGATGATAGCCCGACCTCAAATCAATTTTTGAAAATACTCTAGCACCCTGAAGCTGATCAAATAGGTCATCAATCCTCGGCAACGGATATTTATTTTTTATAGTAACTTTATTCAGTTGCCGGTAGTCTATACACATCCACATTGACCGATATTTCTTCTATACAAACAATACTGGTACACCCCAAGGCGATACATTGGGTCTTATGAAACCCTTATCTAGCAAGTCTTGCAACTATTCTTTCAACTCTTTCAATTCTGGTGGGGCCATCCGATATGGAGGAATGGAAATGGACTGAGTGCCCGGAGCTACATCAATACAGAAATCAATATCCCTGTCGGGTGGCATACCCAGCAGGTCTGCAGGAAATACCTCAGGAAACTCACGCACGATAGGAACTGGCTCTATGGAAGAAACCTCGGCATCAGAATCACGAATATGAGCCAAATAAGCCAAACACCCTTTCTCTACCATGCGGCGAGCCTTAGCATATGAAATTACCCGGCTGGGAGAATGACCAGGAGTCCCTTTCCATTCTAATCGAGGCAACCCCGGTAAGGCTAAAGTAACTATCTTGGCGTGACAGTCTAAAATGGCATAATAGGGCGACAACCAATCCATGCCCAATATAACATCAAAATAAACCATGTCTAGAAGCAAAAGATCCACCCTAGTCTCAAGACTTTTAATGACTACCACGCACGAACGATATACTCAATCTACCACAATAGCATCCCCCACCGGTGTAGACACATAAACAGGAACACTCAAGGGATCACGAGGCACATTCAAATACGAGGCAAACTAGGATGAAACATACGAATAAGTAGACCCCGGATCAAACAATACTGAAGCAGCTCTATCACAAACTGAGATGATACCTGTAATAACAGCGTCAGGGGACTCTACCTCAGGTCTAGCTGGAAATGCATATAGTCGGGGCTGGGCCCCGGCACCCTGAACCACACCTCTGGGAGGACCTCCACCTCTAGCAGGCTGACCTCTACCTCTAGCTATCTGTCCTCCACCTCTAACATTCTGGCGTCTACCTCTAACTACCTGACCCCTACCCCTTGCTGGTTGGGTAGGTGGTGCTGCAGCTGGTGCCAGAACTATGGCACGAGAACCCTAGTACTGATGTTGATTACTCAGAAACCTCGGACAAGCTCTCCGAATATGCCCATATTCACCACACTCAAAACATCCCTCCTGATATGAGGACTGACCCTGACGAACCGGCTGACCACGATAATAACTCTGCAAGGGAGGTGCTCTAATATGAGCTAAAGGAGCACTGTAGACCGGCTGAGCAGAAGGAGGCATATAAGAACCACGACCCCCTGATGTACCATGTGAAACCTGTAGTGCTGATTGGAATGGCCTGGAAGAATGGCCTCTGCCAAATGAAGTCCCGCCTTCAGATGAGGCACCATTGAAACCACCGGAATGGCGAGGTCTCTTGTTTGACCCCCGACCTCCCATCCCAAGAACTGACTCAACCCTCCTAGTTATATTAGTTGCATCCTGAAGAGAAATCTCGGTCCCCGTCTCCTTGGCCATCTACAACCTGATGGGCTGAGCAAGGCCATCAATAAACCGTCTGACCCTCTCCCTCTCTGTGGGCAATATAAGAATAGGATGTCTAGACAAATCCACAAAACGAGTCTCATATTGGGTCACAGTCATGCTTCCCTACTGAAGTCGCTCAAACTAACGACGTTTATCCTCTCGAGTAGTAACAGGCAAGAACTTCTCCAAAAAGAGATGAGAGAAATGATCCCAAGTCAGAACGGGTGATCCAACTGGCCTAGTCAACAAATAGTCTCTCCACTATTTCTTGGCGGAACCAGTCATCTGAAAAGCCGCAAAATCGACCCCATTGGTCTCCAAAATACCCATATTACGCAACACCTCATGACAACTATCCAGATATTCCTGAGGTTCCTCTGAAGTAGCACCACTGAAGTGAACAGAGAATAGATTAATGAACCTGTCAAGTCTCCACAAAGCATCGGTAGACATGGCTGCCCCATTAACGGTCGGCACTGCTGCAACTGGCTGAATTACCCCAACTGGATTGGCTAGTGGGGTCTGAACCTGAGGAGTAGTCTGAACTGGAGTGTGGGTAGCAGGAGTCTGGACCCCTCCTCCAGCCTGAGATACGGCTGCTGCAACAGGGAATGTGCCCGTCTGGGCCACACTCTCCATCAAGCCCACTAAACGGACCAAAGCATCCTGAAGAATCGGGGTAGCAATAAACCCCTTGGGAACTTAAGTTGGTCTCGCTGGAACAGTCTGAGCCGGAACCCCCTCATCAATCTCAATTTGGGGTTCCGCAGCTGGGGCTGCTGCCTGAGCAATGGGCTGAGTCCTGCCCTTGCCTCAGCCTCTGCCCCTAGTAGGAGTTGTTGCTGCTGGAGGACCGGAATGTTGGTCAGCGGAAGATGAAGCACGTGTTCTCGCCATCTATGGGAGAATAGAAGAATCTGATCAGTATTTGGGATACAAGAATCGCACGATAGAGTAGAACTAAAAATGGAGTTGTTTCCCAACTCAATAGCCTCCGAAAGATAAGTACAGACGTCTCCATACCGATCCTTCAAACTCTACTAAACTTGTTCGTGAATTGTGAGACCTAAGCAACCTAGTGCTCTGATACCAACTTGTCACGACCTAAATTCTCAACCTTAGGGATCGTGATGGCGCCTAACTGCTAGGCAAGCCAAATGTTAAAATTCGATTAACTACTTTGCGTTATTTATCCATTTAGACCTAATAAAATAAATCAAAAGGAAACTGAATCTATTGGCTTTTAATAAACGATTCAAAATATAATAAAGAAAAATAAACAATTAATTAAACCGAGCCACGAAACTAACCATATATATAAATCTAGAACTACCCTAGAGTCGGGTGTCACAATTCACGAACTACTAAAGAATACTATAAATACTGGTCTGAAAGAAATAATGCAACTGTTCTAAATATAATAAAACAGCATTCATGAAAATAGGAGAAGACACTCGGGATCTGCAAACGCCGACAGATATACCTCGTGTCTCTGAATGAATGGATGGCTGCTCTAATAATCTATATTGTTGGCTAGTACCTAGATCTGCACAAAAGACTGCAGAGTGTAGTATCAGTACAACTGACCCCATGAACTGAGTAAGTGCCGAGCCTAACCTCGACGAAGTAATGACGAGGCTACGACGGGGCTTTAGCAATATAACCTGTGACAATAATATATGAAGCAAGAAGGAAGTCTAAACAAATAAATAAATACTGCAACAACAATAAAATAACTCAACCGCCTTTTCCAGGTCTCAGTTATAACCAATTCTCAAATAATTTTCAAATTTCCAAACTTTAAACTTTAAATAAAAGTAGTGCCCAAAAATATGAAGAATAGTAAAACAAACGTTTAAGCTTTTCAAATCTTTATTTTCTTTGAAAATCAGTAAAAAAAAAAAATTATATATATATAAATGTCCTCCCATATCGCTCCTTGTTACGGCGTGCAACCCGCTCCCACCTGTCCACCCTTATTGTTCCTCCCTAAATACATCACCCTTATTACTCCTGTTGCGACGTGCAACCCGATCCAACCTGTCCCCCCTTATCACTCCTTGTTGCGGCGTGCAACCCGCTCCCACCAGACATCTCATATTAATTTATTCATAAATTTCACAATTTTAGGCCAAGTCTTTCACAATATTTTTGTCTCAACAATTATCAATAAGAAACTGTATTTTTCTCATAAACATCATCAATATCCTCTCAACCATGGAACCAATAGGAAACATAAATATATATATATATATCGTAAAAACAATGCCAAACTGCTCAACTGTTTTGTACCACAAGGGAACCAGCTAAAACAATCAATACTCTTTCCAAAATAACCACAACAATATTTAACAACAAAATAACAAGGCCAAGTAGTCA
>ML261700.1:6224-34324 GCA_005239495.1 Nicotiana undulata
CCCCCCCCCCCCCCAAAAAAAATCAAGTGTGATATTGCATAAACCACAACCATAGTAATAACAAATACAACGATGCATAACCGCTAATAGCTCCCAAATTCGGTGCCACAAGAGCATGAGCAATCCAGAGAATATACAAAATATTACAACTACCATCTGAAGTAACATAAACAAGAAATAATAAATAAGGCAGAAGGAGACTCCGATGTTGCAGATCGAAGCAAGACAAGTAACTCACAACTAAGTCTTTGTGAAAGTGCGTCTACGCGCCCGTGTGATCACTAGAAGTACCTGTCTCAGTTCCTGCACAATCAGTGCAGAAGTATCGCATGAGTACGTAAAACAACGCGTACCCAACAAGTTTCTAGCCTAACCTCAAAAAAGTAGTAGCGAGGAGTCTACTTGAAACTTACTAGTGGTAAAACAGTAATAAAATACATAAAGTAGACATGGAAGATGTACAACAGGAAGCAACAAAACAGATAACACAATAATAGTAAATATCAAACATGGGTCTACATAAAGTCACTAAAATGTCATAACCGGCCTCGAAAGCACAAACTCAGCTGATATTATAAAGTGATACTCACTATTGACGAGGCGAACGACCCGATCCCATAAGAATAGTACAATACCGCCGAGGTGAACGACCCGATTGTAACGACCCGGTCGGTCATTCCGAGAGTTATAGCCCCGTTTCCTCTATTTTTTGCTTCTTTATGTGTTGCTCAACGGTGTTGTGTTGTATCGGGTTGATAGATTCGTGTCCGGAGTAGTTTTGGTGTGAAATGAGACACTTAGTCTCTTATTTAGGTGGCCAAGTTGGACAAGTCAACTGGAAGTTGACTTAGAGTAAACAAAATCGGATTTGTATTTTTATGGTTCGGTTAGCTTCGTTGGGTGACTTTAAACTTAGGAGTGCGCCCGGAATGTAATTTGGAGGCCCGTGGTAGAATTATGCTTGAATTGGCGAAAGTTGGAAATTTGGCGATTTTGGTCGGCAGTGGAAAATTAGGTATCAGGGTCATAATAAAATTTTGGAAGTTGGAGTAGGTTCGTAGTGTCAATTGTGACGTGTGTGCATAATTTGAGGTTATTCGGACGTGGTTTGGTAGGTTTCGACGTCGTTGGCGAATTTCGAAAGTTTGGAAGTTCTTAGGCTTGAGGTTGATTTGGTGTTTTGGTGTTGTTTTAGGTGTTCCGAAGGTTTGACTAAGTTTGTTTAGTGGTATATGACTTGTTGGTAGTATTGGTTGAGGTCCCGATGGCCTCGGCCCTCAGTTGGGTTTCAGATGGTTAGCAGATTGGTTTTTGTGTTGTGAACTGCTGAAATTGCTGTTGGTGTGAGCTCTTCTGGTGTTTCCACACCTGCGAAAGAGGAGCCGCAGGTGCGAGGCTCGCAAGCGCGGGAAGTGGTCGCAGATGCAGAATTTTGGAAGCTGAGGAAGGAGCGCAGGTGCGCAAGCTTGGACGCACCTGCGAGCCCGCAGGTGCGAGGCCTGGCCACAGGTGCGGAGTCTGGGCAGTTATGACTTGCACATGTGCGCTCTTGGGACCGCAGATGCAGTTGGACAGGTGCGAGAATGGGTTCCGCAGGTGCAAGACTTCTAGGCAGAAACTATATAAGCCATACTTCGCGAATTTTAGCCTATTCTTCACTATTGTTGGCCGGTTTTTGAGCTTTGTGCAATGATTTCCAAGGGAGAATCGGGAGTTATTAGTGAGGTAAGTTACTTGGGCTTTATTACATGTGTTTATGATGATTTCCCACTGTTTAATCATGAAGTTAGTAGGGATTCAAGGTGTAATCGAAGGGGGTTAGGGCTTGAGTTTTGGAGAGTTTGAAGTGAGGATTTGAGTGGCCAAATGGAGTCGGATTTTGATGAATTTGATATGGTTGCACTCGGGAGTGAACGATATTTCTAGTTTTGCAATTATTGTTGAGTTTCGAGACGTGGGCCCCGAGCCGAGTTTTAGCCAATTTCGTTTTTTTGCATATTTTTGTAGTTTTTCTTATGGAATTCGTTTCTTTAGCTTTTGTTGATAGTATTATTCTGGTTATGGATAGATTCAGAGCTTTAGGAGACCGAGTCGAGGGACGAGGGCATCCCGAAGTAGGATTGTACGCTGTTAAGGTAAATAACAATTTTAACTCTATCTTTGAAGGTATAAACCCAAAGTTTTGACATTATGTGACTGTTTGGAGGTGATACCCACGCTAGGTGAAGGGCGTGCAGGTGTGGGCCGCGAGGGATTGAGACTTGGTCCGTCCCGTGAGGCAGTGAGGCCTAGTAGCCATTCTTTTTGTTTATGTGTTACATGTTTGTTTAACTTGAGTGCCTTCATGTTAGAGATCATGCTTAGGCTTTATTCATGCTCACATTAGTTGTACTCAGTCATAGAAATTCTTGTACATGTTTACCTCAGTCTCTATTATTCTTCCTGATACACTGTGATACTTGATTTGGATTGTTCTCCTTTACTTGTTGAAAACTGTGAGGCTAGAGAGGTACATGATAGAGTGAGGCCAAGGGCCTGTTGTGAGGTATGATATGATAACACGTGAGTTGTCCGTGCATCACGTGAGTTATCCGTGCAGCACGTGAGTTGTCCGTGCCAGATATGATATGATAGCACGTGAGTTGTCCGTGCACAATATCGCTTGGGCTGTAGGAGCCCTCCAGAGTCTGAACACCCCCAGTGAGCGGAGGTACCTACTGAGTACGAGTGCTGAGGGCGAGTGTCGAGTGCTGAGGGATTGAGTAACATTGTTGTGGTTTCATCTATCCTGTTGTTGTTGCTTTTATCTGTTATTTGCATGGTAATAGTTGATAAATTGTTAAGCTAATCTTTTACTTATGCTCATCCTAAACTGTGAAAAGTGATAATTGAATTGTTCTGCTTAGCTCGTCAGTACTACTCAGTTCCTTAGTTATTTTTGTTACTTGATGAATCGGTTGTACTCATGCTACACCCTGCACTTTATGTGCATATCTAGGTAAGTTAGAGTGGGGCGATCGTTGAGTTCAGGCCGGCTATCTTTGGAGACTGCAAGGTAGCTGCTAGCGTCCGCAGGACCTTGTTACTCCTTCTATCTTCTATCTTCTTTAGTTATGGATTTAGACGCTCATGACTCAGTGACACCTCGATGTTTGGGGCTCGTTTTCGTATTTTCTATATTCATATTTAGAGTTGAGTTGTTTTATGAGAAATCCAAATATTGGAAATGTTTTATTAAATTCTTATAACTAAATTAGTAGTAATATTTTGGGAAATAGGCTTGCCTGGTACCACGATAGGCTCCATCACATCATGATTTAGATTTGGGCCGTGAGACCGATCCCATATGAATAATGTTGCCATATTGTCGAGGCGAACAACCAGATCCCATAAGAGTAGAGAAACTACCCCGCTCGTGGAAGTACATGCGAGTCGGGAAGACGCCTATCTATAGTCCATCAAATATTTTACAATTTTTCCAAAGTAAGAGGCTCAATTAACCCTTTATTCTAACATCAATCTCAGTCATAATTAAAGGAAATCAAGTACGCAGGGTAAATAAAAATAGCACAATTAAGGCATGATGTGAATCTATACACGAACTTTCATCACCTCGTGCGTATGTAGCTCCCACAACAAGTTGCACACAATAATTAATACACCTAAGCGGAAAAAATTCTCTCTTACAAGATTAGGCAAGAGACTCACCTCACTTTCAAGTTCCCTAACCGGCTCTTTAACCTCACTAAAACTCCCAAAACGACGTCGAGCAATTCGAAACTATTCAAAAGTCGTATAAAATAATCAATATATGCTCAAAAATTCATAATTTAACTATTAGACTAATTACCCAACCCAATTTGGAAGATTCCTAAAATTTACCCTTGGGCCCACGTGCCAGGATTCCGGAAATTTTCGTAACTAAATGTTACCCATAACCTCACGAACACAAATATATAAATTCTACTCGATTCCATAATCATTTTTGTGGTCTAATCCCATTTTTACCAAAACCTTCAACAAAAATTCTCAAATTTCCACAATTTACATGTTAAAATCTACCAATAATATATGTATTAGACTCACATTATGTAGAAATTACTTACCTCAAGGTGCTAGGTTAAAAACCCTCCCCAAAGAGCTCTAATATCGGCCAAAAGTTGAGAGAAATGAACAAAATGAGCCTAAGTACCGTCTTTAAAAAAAACACTGCTCATACCTCCCTTCTTCACGATAATGCCCTCGTGATCGCAAAGAAAAAATTTCAAGGCCACTGAAAATGCACTTCGCGAATGCGAAGTAGGCCTCGCAAAGGCAAAGGCTAGCCTGACCAAAGCTTCGCGAACGCGGCCCTACCATCGCAAACGCGAAAGGCAATTGAACATCTGACTCCCGAGACCTAATTTTTCTTGCGCGAACGCGACCCATGTACGCGAACATGATGGCCAGTGGCACAGAGCATCATGATAGTGAGATATTTATCGCGAATTCATAGAACAAAGTTTCCCCTAGCCCCATTCTTTCATCGCAAACACGAAAGAACCCCCGCGTTCGCAAAGAAGGAAACCAGAACCAGAAATTCTGCAATTTTGGACTTAACTCCGGGCGGTCCGAAACACATCCGAACCACCCAGGACTCCGTCCAAATGCACCAACAAGTCCATAAATAACATATGGACTCGCTTGAAACCTCAGAACACATAAAACAATACCGAAATTAAAAATCGCACCCCAAAACCAAATTAATCAACTTGTGAACTTCAAACTTCTTCAACTAGCTCTGAACATGACGAATCATACTGAGGTAACTCAGAATGATGCCAAAATTTGCGTACAAGCCATAAATCACGATACGAACCTATTCCAAGGCCCAGAATCCCAAACGGACATCGTTAGCACTAAAATCCACTTCAAGTTAAACTTATGAAATTCTAAAACCTTCAAAAAGCCAACCTACAACAATAAGCGCTGAATTGCCCCCGGTCAGCCCGAAACTTGATCCGAACATACGCCCAAGTCCAAAATTATCATCAAACTATTAGAACCATCAAATCCTAGTTCCAAGGTCGTTTATTCAAAATGTTGACTCAAGTCAAACTTGACCATCTTAGGTCACCATTATGATACTAAGTGTCTCGGTATTAATCCAAACTCTTCCAATAACAAATCAACCATCCCCTCAAGTTATAAACAGTAAAAGCATATACAGAGAGTCTTAATTAGGGGAATGGGAATCTGGAAAGCAAAACGACCGATTGGGTCGTTACAAGTTTGTTTTGAGTATTGACTTTTAATGAATGAAATAATATCCTCCTTTTTTATGTTTTATAACAATCTATTAGAACAATGTCAAAAGTTATTAAGTTTCGCAAAAGCTTTCTATCCAACAAGTATATTTTTAGACTTGTGTAGCAAATAATGTGAAATTTGTTATTCAATTAACAAAATTGTCTATAAGGTGCTTCTAGTTGTTTCAAAATATTGAGGTGGAAATAAAGAGAAATAACAAGATGCTACCTACATTTGTCATTTTATTCACATCTCATGATTCATGGAATATGACTCCGCACGAGTCCATCTTAGTAGGTGATGAAATCTCAATCATTTCTCTTTCGCTTCCATTCTAGAAAATAAAAAGTTAACAATAGGGACGGAGGTAGTGAATAAGCTATCGGTTCATCTAGATTCTAGACCTAATAGCTTCAACTTCAATTGAGGAAGATGGTGATATTCCAGCTCTAGAATGTATTGAAGTAGAAGCTTTCTCAGATGAGACATTTAATCAACTCAAGGAAGTAAAGCTAATAGATATTGTCGGTGAGAATGCTCTTCTTGCCTCGAAGAGGTGAGCATGTTGGCAAAACAATCAAAATTCCTGCTATGCTTAATTCAGTTTGGCGAGCATCACCTGATGCAAGAGTTGTTTATGATTATTATGGTGACTAGTCTGTTCTGTTATGAATTTGTTATTACACTGCTTTAGGGATTTTACATCTGATGCATGTTCTTGTCTGTCTATGAAATGAGACTACCGTTTATGATTATTGTATAGGGTAAAACTGATTTATAATAAAATTATCAAATGATAGCATGACACGTGGAACCGAAAACTGTTGAAAGGCGAATCAAGTAACAACCGATACCAGGAACAACTTAACCCGAATGGAGTATAGTTAGCGGGAGCAAATCATATATTTATCATCGGATAGCATTCAATGAAGAATATCCTCTAACATTAAGTGGGCCGCCGTTGCAAAGAATATTTTCTTTCATAGTCTGCCTTTACATATTCATCAGTGACTCCTTTATTATCATTTAAGTCAAGCTTGATCCTAGGATCTTGTTTTCCTAGGTATAACTATAAATAGAAGTCTCAACAACCATTGTAAAGGATGAAATTCTTGGCAAAACATATGTTGTATTCCATTCTCGCTCTCAATTAAACGACTTTATTTGCTCTTTTACATTGGTCTCATTTCTGTCCTAGGAGACGCTGCTCTCGGAGCCAGGATAGTCATCTTTTCCAATATTAATAGTCTTCTTTTTAATCTTATTTACTTATTATTTTTGGATCAAATCAGTTCGCTTGTCTATAAATCACATAATAAATTCAACTGTACCATTTAACGGGTAAACAGTTTGGCACCCACCATGGGGCTTAGACAGTTGCGTGATTGAGTTGATCCTTGCGTATATTATGTTTCATTTTTTGCTTAGCAATAAATCGAAAATGGCAGCTAATGATGTCAACATCGCACATAATGTTAAGGGACACAAAAATATGCCTCAACATGAGGATTCAATAAGCGACACCCATAACGAAGGGGAGGAGGCAACCCAGGTTCATGATCGGAAGTTCCCCCGCATGTACAAGAGCCAACTTCTGATGACGCGGAAGAGGAAGACGTTGCGAAAACAGTAAGAATCCTAAGAGAGCAACAAAAAGCCATCATGGGCCACCTCTCAAGGCAGGATCATGTGACGACGAAGTTGAAGCAAGCATTTTCAGGCGCTTCCAACAACACAAACGGAAGGGTCATGGTTCTTCTCGACGTTCCTACAAATCAAATGGTTCAAAGAGTTGATAACAATACCCCATGGGGTGAGGTCAATTTTGACGGTTTTGGGGGGGGACCGATAGCGGATTTGGTAACGATAACAGGAATGATCCTTTCAAAACCGAGCTCATGACATTTATGAGGAAATAAATGAATGGATGGATCAAAATGCGAAGGAGTTTCACGCCCAAATTGATCAGAATCCGAGTGCACCACAAGTATTGAAGGGCCTAGATTCGAAAAAATACACTTAGCTGCCGTTTAAACCGAGCATAGAATTGGAGTTAATTCTGAAAAGGTTTAAATTGTCGGACATACCAAAATATGATAGGACTTAGGATCTGCAGGAGCAAATCACAACCTACACCACATCAGTAAAGGGTAACGATATGGCTCAACATAAGATCAAATCGGTCTTGCTGAAGAAGTTTGGTGAAACCCTCACAAAGGGGGCCTTGACATGATAATCACTCTTACCTGAACATTCAATTAACACTTTTGAAAAGCTTCCATATTTATTAATAAAGGCCCATGCCGGGGCAGAGAAGGTCCAAACCAGGAATGCAGATATATTTAGGATCGCGCAAGGTGAATTCGAATTGTTGCGGGAGTTCGTGATCAGGTTTCAGAAAGAACGGATGATGCTACCGGTCATACCAGACGAGTGGGTAGTGGAGGCGTACACAAAGGGTTTGAATTCGAGGATCTCCTACGCCTACCGAAAGCTGAAGGAAAGCTTGCTCGAATTCCAAGCGACTACATGGGCAGATGTCCATAATCGCTATGAGTAAAAAATAAGGATAGAAGACGATCAACTCGGGTTTCCGACATCAACCAAAGGACGGGACCGAGATAAGAATAAGGATTCAAAAATGATTTCGATGCGAACCTAAGATCTTCTAAAGGTCATTTACTGCCATACGAGATAACAGAAGGACGCACCAACAAAGGGTTCTGGTCCTCATATAGCTTTGCTCCCAATAGAAGAACTGACCGTGACCGAAATAAGAAATCGTTACAAGAAAAAGAGGTATCGGGGGCCCGGGATACAACACATCTCAAGTTCTCGAATTACAATTTCAATATCAACATAGTGGAGTTAGTATTGGCGATAAGAAATATCAAAGAAGCACAACTCCCAAAGCCAATCAGATCTGATCCCAGGCAGAGGGATCCTAATTTATGGTGCAAATATCATGGGAATCACGGCCACAGAACTGGGGACTACCGACATACGCATGAAAAGGTGGAGACGTTGTTGAACAACGACCATCTTAGGGAGTTCAAGAACAACTATGGTCGTAGTTGGGACAGTGCAAAGCCTTTAAAGATAGCAGAAGACGCTCTTGGTTGACTATCAACATGATATTCAGAGGGAATGAATTTAATGGCGTAACCTTCTCGGCAACCAAGAAAATAAAGGTATCAGTGACCCACAATAATAGACTCCGAGAAGTCGCAGAAGATGACATCACCTTCACGGAGGAAGACGCCGACGGATTTCTTCTGCCACATAATGACGCCCTGGTAATTTCTCTCAATGTCATCGATTTCAAGATTAAGCATGTTTTGGTTGAACCGGGAAGCTCATCCAACATAATTCAGTGCAGAGAGCTGGAACAAGCAAAGTTAACCGGAAGCATCATTCCAGCAACAAAGCTCCTCACTGGTTTCAACTTGGCAAGTGTGACAACCGTAAGAGATATCCTGCTGCCCATGATTGTCGAAGGGGTAACCAAGACCACCTTATTCGAAATGGTAGAAGGAAACATGGGTTACAACATAATCCACGAAAGGTTGTGGATACATGAGATGAAGGTTGTGGCCTCAACATATCATCAAGTGTTGAAATTTTTGACTCTAGAGGGAATCAAATAGATCATCTGGTAGCAACATAAATGAACGCAATGTCGATTTCCAGTAGCAAACTTAAACATAATTTCTTTCCACGAAAAGAAAGGAAATGGTTCATTCCACAAAATAAAAAGTTTCTTTATGAGGTACAAATAGAAATTCCTCTTTATTTGATTTGTTACGAAATCAACCATAGATCAATTCCCTTTTTTATTTGGGAGTATTGACTACACCCAGTTCTGAGCTTCATATTACTCTTTCCAAGTGACATGGAAGGAACCCAGCAAATAGTAATTACAGGAATCTGCGCCTTCTCCCTTGCAAAATGAAGACGATAAGGGCGAGGAGTCGTCGGAATCCCTCAAAGTGCCAAGATACTTTCAGGTACAGGAGGAGACAAATTCAACCAATTCCACTGCATAAGAACTCAAACAAGTGTCTTTATTTGGAGAATTTATGGAAAGGAAGTTTCACTTGGGAACCGTACTCAATTGCGAACTCAGGCCATGATATATTAATTTCCTTAAAGCTAACATCAATTATTTTGCATGGTTTCACTCGGATATGACATGTATCCCATTAGAGGTAGCCATGCATAATCTAAGCATGGATATGAACTTCCTCCAGTAAGGCAAAGGAAACGCCCAATAGCCGAAGTTAGAAACACTTTGTTAAAGAAAAGATTACTCAACTACTCGACATCAGTTCAATCCGAGAGGTAAAGTATCCAGAATAGTTAGCTAATGTAGCTGTAGTTCCAAAGAAGAATAACAAGTTTAGAATATGCATATATTATAAGGACTTAAATAAGGCGTGCCCTAAAGAATCGTTCCCATTGCCAAATATTGATCAAATGATTGATGCAACGACCGGGCATAAGTTAACGAGTTTCCTTGATGCCTACTCTGGGTACAATCAAACCAAGATGAACCCGGAGGATCCAAAAAAAACTTCGTTCATAACAAATTTTGGCACATATTGTTACATGTGATTTGATTCGGGCTTAAAAACGCCGGAGCCACTTATCAAAGGCTCGGTAATAAGATATTTGAAAAATAAATAGGAAAAACTATGGAAGTATATATCGATGACATGTTAGTCAAGTTTTTGAGTGCAGGTGATCATTTGAAACACTTCCAGGAAACCTTCGACATCTAGAAGAAGCATAACATGAAACGCAACCTGGAAAAATGCAAATCGAGGTTGTCTCCGGAAAATTCTTGGGGTTCTTGGTCTCGCAAAGATGGATCGAGATAAATCCAGATAAAATCAAAGTCATCGAAGACATCCCGGACTAGCTAACGAGCGTAAATGAGGTATAGAAGTTATCCAGAATGTTGGTCGCTTTAAGCAAGGTCATCTCAAGATCCTCGGAAAAATGCCATCATTTATTCTCACTTATGAAAAAGAAGAACAATTTTTAGTGGCCTCCCCAATTCCAACAGGCATTGAATGGTTTAAAAAAGGTACCTGTGCAACCCCCATTACTATCAACACCGGGGGAAGGCAAGCAATTGTTGATATATCTAGTAGTCTTGAAAGTAGTAGTAAGTGCCGGTTTAGTCCAAGAAGAAAAAGGTACGCAATTTTCTGTCTATTATGTTAGTAAAATACTGTCAGGAGCGGGGACTCCTTATTCGCACCTCAAAAAACTAGCCTTAGCTCTCTTAGTCGCCTCTCGAAAGCTTAGGCCTTATTTTCAATGCCACCCAATAACCTTTGTGACAACCTTTACTTTAAGGAATGTTCTTCACAAGTCTGAGTTGTCAGACCGTTTTGCTAAATGGGCAGTCTAAATTGGTGAGTTTGATATTAACTATAAGCCTAGGACCGCGATCAAGTCAGAAGTTTTCGCTGACTTTGTGGCTGATTTCTGTCCCAAGTTAATGCCCCTAGCTGCTAAACAAGCAGTGACGGTGTCGGAAATGACATCAGGAGTTTGGACCTTGTTTATGGGTGGAGCTTCCAATGTCAAAAGGTCCGAGCTTGGGGTGGTTCTAATAACGCCCTTGGGGGAACCATAAGGCATGCCATTAAGACTCTTCTACTAACAAATAATGAAGCCAAGTATGAGGATTTGGTTGCAGGACTTGAACCAACTCAAGGACTTAGCTCTGAGGTCACAGAGATCAAATGTGATTCCCACCTGGTAGTAAACCAAGTGTACGGGATTTTCGACACAAAGGAGAAATGCATGCAACACTATGTGAATATGGTTCAAGCATTGCTTACAAGACTCAGGGAGTGGCCGATCACACACATTCCGAGAGAAGAGAACGTGGCAGCAGATTCATTGGCTAATTTGGGGTCATCTACGGAGATGAAAGGATCTGATTACGGTATTGTCATTCAACTTCAACATTCCGTATTGGATGTGGATGGTTGTTGTGAAGTCAATTCAACCAACTTAGCCTGGGACTGGAGGAACGAGTTTGTCGAATATCTTTAACATGGAAAATTACCCGAAGACCCGAAGGCGTCCCAATCCCTAGGCATCAAAGCGGCTCGTTGCTGCCTCATGGATGGGAAATTATATAGAATATCGTACCATGGTCCATTGGCCCGACGTCTGGGAGCCTCGGAGGTGTACTACATGATGAGAGAAGTCTATGAATGAATTTGCAGGAACCATTCACGTGCAGATTCATTTGTACTAAAGTTGGTTAGGACATGATATTATTGGCCCTGGATGGAATAGGACGCAAAGGCGTCCGTTCAGAAATGCGGCAAATGTCAGCGCTATGCATAGTTGTACACCAACCGGAAGAACTCTTACATTCGATACTATCCCCGTGGTCATTTATGAAATTGAGGATGGACATAGTTGTTCCCTTGCAACGGGTCGCAGAAAGGTAAGATTCCTTTTAATTTTAACTGATTACTTCACTAAATGGGTTGACGCATGTCCTTACCAAAAGATCCGTGAGCGCGAAGTGGTCAACTTCTTATGGGACCACATAATCTGTTGATTCGGAATACCAAAGGAGATTCCTTGTGACAACGAGTCGTAGTTCATAGGCTCAAAAGTCACAAAATTTCCGGAGGATTTGAAAATCAAGAGGATTACATATTCACTGTACCATCCAAGCACTAATGGACATGTGGAGTCAACCAATATGGTGACTATCTAAAACCTTAAAAAGAGGTTAGAAGTTGCTAAAGGCAAATGGGCCGAAGAGTTACCGAAGGCACTATGGGAATATTGAACGATGAAAAATCAAGCATGGGAGAGACGCCCTTCTCTCTTGTATATGACGCGGAAGCTCTAATACCTGTGGAAGTAGGGGAACCAACTTTAAGATTTTCCCGAGCAAACGAAGAAGTGAACGAAGAGGCGTTGCTGGTGAAGCTGGATTCGCTTGATGAACGCAAGGACTTTTCATACTTGAGGATGGTGGCTCAAAAGCAAAGGATGGAAAGATATTATAATCGGAGGGCCAATCTTCACTACTTCAAAGTAAAAGACCTAGTCTTGAGAAAGGTGACTCAAAGCACTCAGAAATTAACGCTGGGAAGTTGGGTCTAACATAGGAAGGTCCCTACATGTTTCATCTATCACCGGTAAAGGATAATAAGAGTTGGAAAATCAATATGGAGTCAAATTGCCCAGTAATTTAAACATGACTCACCTCAAAAGGTATTACTGTTGATGGATCCTACCAATACTGAAAGTATGTGCTGTACTCTTTTTCTCTTCAACCAGATTTTGTCCCAATTGGGTTTTTCTAGCAAGGTTTTTAATGAGGCATCAACGAAAAGCATACTACGAAAGAAGCGCTATCGACAAGATTAAGACCTTTAAATGACAAGGCATTGAAGATATAAACTTCTATGGGATGGTTAAATAATATTTGGCTCAATGGGAAGTTCCTAATGGGAAGCAAACTTTCCATCGAACCAAAGACTATTTAACCGTCCACGAGTTGTTTCCACAAATGAAGCAATACCTTCAGTGTTCCAATTTGCATACTTCACATTAAAACAATGGGGGGAATAGTATAAGATACGGGAACAATAATTCCACGAGATTCGGGGACTGCAAGAACTAGAAACAATAATGTCTCATCGAGACCGGGACTGTATGACCAGCCCCGCAGGAATAAGTTGTACAAGTTGGCCACATGTATTGACAAATTTTTTTCCCGTTAGCAAACAAATGATTATGTACTTTTGAAGATAGAAGGAATGAAATAAAGTCCTTTTGTTTCTACTTTGTTTCTTGTCTAAACGATGAGTTGATTTTATCATTTGAAAGTTAACAGAAAGCTTCAAATGCTTGTGCCAGAATGAACAATAGACATCCTTTTCAAAGCACCGTAAACATAAGAGGACATTTCTTATTAAACCTTCATAGTAAAGGGTTGACTGCGGAAGAACTTATGCCAGGAATAAGAAACTATAAGATGAAAATATGCCCGAAGCTTTAACTAGTTCAATGCAAAGAAAATATATCTTGTATTATTAGTTAATGCTCATGCACTTGTGACTCCAGGTTTTGGGATGATTATGGGTTGTCTTGTATTGAAATTGTTAAAGTATCATTATTTACTCTATATATTCCATCTTTTACTATTAAATTGAAGGAAAATATGATTTCAAAAATATTAAAATGCGAACCAAATTAAGTATTTATTTTTCGCTTACCTGAGAGTGGTGTCCGACGCCATCACGACCTTTAATGGATTTTGGGTTGTGACAATGATTTTCATTCGTCATTATCTGGATGAAAGTTTGAAGGCCGCATATTTGACAATGAATGATCCACTTAAATTATTGATTGGCCTGAAGAAAAGGTATAATCACGTTACGACTACGGTATTGCCAAAGGTTCGACATGAGCGGATACACTTACGATTGTGATATTTTAAGACCATAAATGTGTAAAACTCTACTATATTTTGAATAACGTTCCAATAAAATAATGTGGGAATGTTATGAATGATGAACATTTATTGAAAAAGACTCTTACGACTTTTCATGCCTTAAATATGGTGTTACCACAACAATAACATAAAAGGGGTTTCAAAAAGTATTTTGAATTGGTCTCATGCCTTGTGGTGGCTGAGCAACATAATAACCCTTTGATAAAAAATTATGAAGCCCGTCCAACAGGGTCAGCTCCATTTCTTGAAGTGAATGTGGTAGACATGATAAGTCTGAAAGAAGACAAAATAGTTAGCATGGCCATATAAATGTACGTGGGCATAGAAATGGAAAAAGACGATAAAATGAGCGTCATCATGGTAATCATGGAAAATAAGAGAACAATACAGGTTCTCAAAATAATTCTTCAAAAGTCAAAGGAGGTAACTGTCACTGATGCAACATGAAAGGTCATTGGAAAATTGGAGGTCGTTTGCCGGAGCATTTTTTCAGGCTTTATCAAAACTTCATCAAAAGAAAAACAAATAATGTTGGGAGAATTTTTGCTAATGCCACAGTGGAGTCTGACTTGACCTTTAAAAATAATTTTGAGGCAAGACCTTTAAACAAATATGATGATAATGCCGAGGCAAATCTCGCTTTGAAATATGATGATTTTGAAGGCATTGATGATCTTACTTATTTAATAGTTGAAGACTTCTTTGGGGAACAAAGTTGAAGTTTTATCATAATACTGGGAAATGCAATAATGTTGTTATTTTTTATTCTATACATTTATTTGTCTCGTTCCTAAAGTTGTTTTTAATTTTAAGTTATACTTAAGTTGTCTTATGATGTTGTTAGTTTTTCCGTATTTTTATGGT
This sequence comes from Nicotiana undulata, assembly GCA_005239495.1. Taxonomy (NCBI): domain Eukaryota; kingdom Viridiplantae; phylum Streptophyta; class Magnoliopsida; order Solanales; family Solanaceae; genus Nicotiana; species Nicotiana undulata. Next base: position 20,884 of record ML261700.1, read on the forward strand.
GTATTCTTATTTTTATGACAAAAATAAAAAATTTCAGTCTTCAATGGGATCTAAAATGAGTAATAAAGATTTATGCCTTCTGAATAATGATACAACTCACACAATATTAAGAGAAAAGAAATCCTTCTCTTATTTGGTTATGAAAAAAGGCATATATTAATACAATATCTGGTAGTATCAAATTAATTGAGGGCTCTAGAAGAGAGACCTTATTACTACCCAATATTGGCTATTAATAATGCATTGTATTGTAGAAAGTCCCAAATAAACTTGTTGAGTTCCAAACCCATTCGCCAAAATGGCTACAATGTCGCTTGTTCTCAATGATTAAACCATCAGCAACTAAAGTTAGGATTGAATCCCCTGCATTTCTGAATGTATACAGGGTGATATATGTGGGCATATACACCCTCTATGTGGACCATTCAAGTATTTTCTGGTCTTGATAGATGCATCTACGTGATGGTCACATGTATACTTATTGTCAACTCGCAATATGACTTGCAAGATTGTTGGCTCAAATAATAAGGTTAAGAATGCAATTTTTAGATTATGTGTCACGACCCAAAATTCCCACCCTCGGGACCGTGATGACTCCTAATATTTCACTTTCTAGGCAAGCCAAAGTTAGATATATTTATTAAATATTTTAACAAACTTCAATTACGATGACAATAAAGAAATTGAATAGTCTGAAACAAGATAAATAAGTAAATAAGTGACGAAATTCAAATTCAACCCCCGATTTGGTGTCACGAATACATGATCGTATGTGATACTGCAAATAATGTTCTAGAATAAACATATCTGTCTGAATCAAATGAACAACTAAAAGAAGTATAATGAGACTTCAGAGCTGCGGATGACGTGCAACTATACCTAAAGTCTCCTCTGGGTAGCTGGATCCGAGCAAGTTTACAGTACGCCGCTGGGACCAACTCCGGTATCTGTACAAGAAGTTCAGAGTGCAGTATGAGTACAACTGATTCTAAGTATTCTGTAATTACCAAGCCTAACCTCGACGAAGTAGTGACGAGGCTAAGGCAGGCCACATACATTAACCTACGCAGTAGTAATAATAATAATAGAAAGACAGGAATAAAAGTAAAGTAGATAACTCATATCAACGAAACTCAAATCAACCAACAGAGAGTCCCGGATAACTAGTCATATAAGTCATCTCAACAACCGAGGCCAAACCAAAAATCATAAAAAATATAACTGTCATCAACATGCTACTGCGTGCAACCTGATCCCACAATATAAACTTTAAACATATCTGTTGCGGCGCAGAATCCGACCCCTCCATATAGTCATCTAACAATATCATAGTCCATCATTATTCAGCCTTTTCAATTCATTTATTTTCAATTTTCGTTGCGGCGTGCAACTCGCTCCCCAAATAAAGTCAATTAACAATAGTAACTCAATAAATAAGATTTTCAAGAAACCATATATAAAGAACACAAATGTATGAGCAATGGAGAATAACATAATGATTGTCACGACCCAATTACCAGTTTAGGTCGCGATAGCGCCCAACTTCGAGGTTAGGCTAGCCACACTATCAACTGATGGTTTTCATTTATTTTTACCAAACATTCCCAACATTTACTTAACCCTAATTTTTTATTACATTCGTTAAATAACAAATAATTAAGGCAATTTAAACTGAAATGACCAAAAGAAGTTGTAATTAAGTAATTACACCCCATAATGATAGTCTACCAATGTGTGTGCTAGGAACTAGAGTCACAAGTATGTGAGCATCTAGAAGAATGTACAAAAGAATATATCTATCCTACTGTCTGGAATAGAATTACACAGTCAAAAACAAAAGGCAGACTCCAACACACTTCTGAACGGCATCAGAAGGGAGCAGCTTACCATGGAATCTCAGTCCAAATATCAAGAACGCGCTCCGGACGGGTAGCTAGATGCACCTGCCTAAGATCCTATACAATTAAGTCTAGAAGCGTAGTATGAGTACATAAACAATATGTACCCAGTAAGTATCCAGTATAACCTCGAAGAAGTAGTGACGAGGGGTCGAATTGACACTTAGTAGGGCTAGAACAATATAATTAAGTGTGAGGACGAGCAGGGATATTAAAAATAAATAACAGAAAATACTAGGACGTGACAAGTATTTCCATAAATATAAATTTCAATTTCTATCATTTCAGTTAACAATTTATATTTCAAGGCATTTTAAGCGGTTCAAATCATAGAAAGTGCCAAGAAATAGCATGCGCAGATAATGCCGATGACGTGCGGCCCGATCCAACAAAATAATAAAATGTGCAATGCCGGAGGGTCGAACGGCGCGAACCATAGATGAATCTATTACCCCGCTCGCGAATCATCCATGTGACGTGGTCAAATACAATTAAGCACATCAAGCAGGCAATCAAGAATTCATCAAGAAAGTATTTATAGAAATGTCAACTTCTCTTTAACGGTCAAGAAAATGATATTTAACCTTTTAGAAATTTATTTACCAAGTTCGATATGATTTAAGCAATTTAATTTGACAATAAGGTTTCAAGTATGGCAAGTAAGGCATGCTTTTGGGTCCTAGACTACCCGGACTTAAGCATAATAGTAGCTACGCATGAACTCTCGTCATCTCGTGTGTACGTAGCCCCCACAATTTGTACACATATTCAATTATTTCACTTATGGGGATAATTCCCTCTTATAAGGTTTGAAAGGAGACTTACCTTGCCCCCAAAGCTTACTTTCGAGCTCAAGAATCCAAAACTATTCAAATAAGGTAAAAACTAATCAATAGAGGCTTCAAAGTTCACACTTCCCTTATTAGAGTGATTACCCAACCTAAATTACAAGATTCCTAAAAATTCGCCCCGGGCCCACGTGCCTGGATTACAAAATTGCTTGAAGAAAATCGTTACCCATAACCTTAGGATCAAGAATATATGACTTTTACTAGATTCCATAACAAATTTCGTGGTTAGATCTTTTTTTTAAATCAAAACCCTAGGTTTTACTCTAAACTTATATTTTTACTAATTTTTGCATGTTAATCTACCCATAATATATGTATTTAACTCGTGTTGTATAGGAATTACTTACCTCAAAGTTCTAGGTGAAAGCCTCCTTCCAAAATCTCTAAAAATCGCCTAAATGTAGAAGTGAAATGAAATAAATGGCCTAAGTCCCGTTTAAAACAGCTGGACACAGCCCTCGGATGTTGCATTTGCTACACCAGGTTCGCAAATGCAAGGGTCGAAAATGCGACAAAATCCTCGCAAATGCAAAGCCTGGGCCTCAGAGGTGGGGTTCACAAATGCGAACCTTTTCTCACATTTGCGAACCTTTTCTCACATTTGCGAGACCTGCAACACTTGCCCAGAACACCAGAAATCTGGCATGTTTTTCAACCTCTCCCACACGTCCGGAACTCACCTGAGCCCTCGGGGCTCCACTACGAATACTCACGCAAGTCTAACAACAGCATACGAACTTTCTTGCGCGATCGAAACACTGAAATAACATCAAAAATTAAGAATCACACCCTAAAACCAATTGAATCAAACTTATGAACTTTAAATTCTTCAATCTACTTTCAACGTGACGAAACGTACTTATACTACTCAGAATGATACCAAATTTTGCGTGCAAGTCTTAAATGACATTACAGAACTATTCTCGATCTTGAATTTTTTTTGGACCTCGATATAACCAAAACACATCCCAAACCACATTTATAGGACTTCTAAAACCTTAAAGAATCCAACTATCACTATTTGGCACCGAAACGCCCCCAGGTCATCTGAAACCCGTTCCGAACATATTCCCAAGTCTGAAATCTTCATACAAACCTATTGGAACCGTCAAATTCTGATTCCGAGGGTCGTTTACTCAAAATGTTGACCGAAGTCAAACTTGGCCTTTTAAACCAACCTTAAGGAACCAATTGTCCAGATTTCAACCCAAATTCTTTCAAACCCCGAATCAACCATCCCCGTAAGTCATAAATCAATAAAATAAAGTATGAGAAGTCTTATTTAAGGGCACGAGGTTCTAGAAAGAAAAACGGCCGGTCAGGTTGTTACATTCTCCACATCTTAAACTAATGTTCGTCCTCGAACGGGTCTAGAATCATACATGGAGTGTTGAACAAGTGTGGATATCTGCTCCGCATGTCCTCCTCGGGCTCCTAAGTATCCTCCTCGATTGGTTGGCCCCTCCACTGGAACTTCACGGCGGAAACCTTCTTAGACCTCAACTGGAGATCTTACCTATCAATTATAGCAATTAGCTCCTCCTCGTAGCCTAACCTCTCATCTAGCTGAATGGTACTGAAGTCTAACACATGAGATAAGTCGGCATGGTACCTCCGGAGCGTGGATACATGAAAAACTAGATGAACCCCTGATAAGCTAGGAGGTAGAGCAAGCTCGTAAGAAACCTCCCCAACTCGCTTCAACACCTCAAACAGACCTATAAACCTTGGGCTCAACTTGACCTTCTTCCTGAATCTCATAATTCCCTTCATCGTCGAGACTTTCAAAAGTACCTTTTCGCCAACCATAAATGATACATCACGCGCCTTCTGATCCGCGTAACTCTTCTGTCTAGACTGTGCTGTGCGAAGCCTCTCCTGAATCAACTTTACCCTCTCCAAGGCATCCTTTACCAAATCAGTACCGTATAAATTAGCCTCGCTAGGCTCAAACCACATGATGGGAGAACGACATCGCCGACCATATAAAGCCTCAAATGGATCTATTCTCAAAGGGCAAGAACTGATCCCACCCCCCCCAAAGTCAATCACACATGCTCTAAGCATGTCCTCTAATATCTGAATTGTCCGCTCCAACTGCCGCTCCAACTGCCCGTCGGTCTATGGATGGAATGTTGTGCTGAGATCTACGTGGGTGCCCAACTCACTCTATACGGCTCTCTAGAAATGTGAAGTGAACTGAGGACCTCTAGCTGACATGATGGACACAGGCACACCATGCAATCGAACTATCTCTCGAATGCAGATCTAGGCCAACCTCTCTAAAATGTAAGTAGTGGCTACTGGAATGGAGTGTGCTGACTTGGTCATCCTGTCAACAATAACCCAAACTGCATCAAACTTCCGCAAAGTCTGTGACAACCCAACTACGAAGTCCATAGTGATGCGCTCCCATTTCCACTAAGGTATAGTCATCTGCTAGAGTAGGCCTCCTGGCCTCTAGTGTTCATACTTAACATGCTGGAAATTTAGGCACCTCGCTTCATGCTCCGCTATGTCTTTCTTCATCCGCCACCATCAATAATTTTGCCTCAGGTAACGATACATATTCGTAGCACCTGGATGAATAGAATACCGTGAACTGTGTGCCTCCTCTAGAATTCTCTCGCTCAAGCCATCAACATTAGGAACACATAGGCGGCCCTAAAGTCGCAGAACACCATCCTCGCCAATAGAAACCTCATTGACACCACCCTGTAGTACCGCCTCTTTGAGAACTGCCAAATGCGGATCATCAAACTAGCGAGCCTTGATCTGCTCCAATAATGAAGACCGAGCAACAACACATGCAAGAACTCGGCCGGGCTCTGAAATGTCCACCCTCACAAGTCTGTTAGCCAAGGACCGAATGTCCAAAGCTAGTGGCCTCTCCTCCGCTGAAATGAATGCCAAGCTACCCATACTCTCTGCCTTTCTGCTTAAGGCATATGCGACCACATTTTCCTTGACCGGATGATAAAGAATGGTGATATCATAGTCCTTCAATAACTCAAGCCATCTATGCTGCCTCAAACTAAGACCCCTTTGCTTGAACAAGTGCTGCAAACTGCGGTGATCTGTATAAACCTCACAAGATACTCTATACAAGTAATGCCTCCAAATCTTAAGAGCATGAACAATCGCCGCCAACTCCAAATCGTGAAAGGGGTAGTTCTTCTCATGAGTCTTCAGCTGACGTGAGGCATATGCAATAAATCGCCCCTCTTGCATACACATCCCAAGCCAACGCGTGAAGCGTCGCAATAAGCTGTATACATCCCCAAACCGGAAGGAAACACTATAACTGGTACTGTGGTCAAAGCTGTCTTGAGCTTGTGAAAGCTCGCCTCACACTCGTTGGACCATCGGAATGGGGCACCCTTCTGGGTCAATCTAGTTAGAAGTGCTGCAATTGATGAAAAGCCCTCCACAAACCAGCGATAATAACCTGTCAACCCTAAGAAATGCTTGATCTCGGTCGCTGAAGTACGCCGAGGCCAACTCTGAATTGCCTCAATATTCTTGGGATCCACCTTAATACCCTCTCCTGATACAACATGCCCCAAGAATGCCACAGAATCCAACCAAAACTCACACTTGGAGAACTTACCATACAACTTCTGTTCCCGCAAAGTCTGGAGCACTACTCTCAAATGCTTCTCCCACATGCTACATAAGTAGATCATCAATAAAGACAATAACAAAGGAATCAATATAAGGCCTGAACACCCTGTTCATCAAATCCATAAACGTCGTTAGGGAATTAGTCAAGCCAAAGGACATCACAAGAAACTCATAATGACCATATCTAGTACGGTAGGGAGTCTTCGGAACATATGAGTCCCGAATCTTCAACTAATGGTACCCCCGATCTCATGTCAATCTTAGAAAAACACCCTATCACCCTACAACTGGTCAAATAAATCATCGATGTGCGGTAACATGTACTTGTTCTTGATGGTAACTTTGTTCAACTAGCGGTAGTCAATGTACATCCGCATGGTCCCATCCTTCTTCTTCACAAACAACACTGGTGCACCCCAAGGTGATACACTCGGTCTGATGAACCCTTTATCTAGCAGCTCCTCAAGATGTTCTTTCAAGTCTTTCAATTCTTTAGGAGCCATATGGTACGGCGGAATGGATATAGGTTGGGTGTCTGGAGCCAAGTCATTGCAAAAATCAATATCACGATCTGGCGGCATGCATGGAAGGTCAGAAGGAAATACATTGGCAAACTACTGGCACTGAATCAATTGTAGGAGACTCTACGGTGGTGTCCCGTACATAAGCTAAATAATCCAAACAACCCTTCTCGACCATACGTCGAGCCTTCAGAAAAGAAATAACCCGACTAGCTGTACTAACTGAGGAACCCCTCCACTCCAGTGTCAGCAACTCGGGCATGGCTAAAGTAACAATCTTGGCATGACAATCTAGGATAGCGTGATAAACCAGCCCATGCCCAGGATGACCTTAAAGTTCGTCATATCAGGTAATAGAAGGTCCGCTCTAGTCTCGAAACCACAAAATGTGACCACACAGGACTGATAGATCCGGTTCACAACCACAGAATCGCCCACAGGAGTGGACATATAAATAAGAGTACCCAAGGATTCATGAGTCATATCCAGGAAATGACCAAACATAGATGATACATATGAATAGGTAGACCCTAGATCAAATAATACTGAAGCATCCCTACTGCAGACGGAAATAATACCCGTGATAACGACATCTGAGGCCAATGCATATGGTTTGGCCGAAAAAACATAGAAACGAGCTGGAGCACCAACTGGATGGCCTCCACCTAACTGAACAATAGCTGGATGAACTCCCCCTGCCTGGCCTCCACCTCTCGAACGGACCCTACCAACCTGTCCTCCGCCTCTGGGCGGCCAGACAACCGGTGCTGAAATCATAGGCTGATTACGCTGCTGCACTGCCATGCCCCGAAGCCTGGGGCAAGTCCTCTTCATGTGACCCGAATCTCCACACTCATAACAACCTCTTGGCACCATAGACTGTTACCTTGGAGACTGGCCCTGCTGGCATGAATACCCACTAGAGGAACCTTGAATGGCTGGGGGAGGGTATGAACTCTCTGGCATGGCACTGAAATAAGCACTGGAAGAACTCTGATGGCTAGAATACCTGCTGGAGGAACCCTGAATGGCTGGTGGGTGATAAGAACTCTCTGACATCGTACTGAAATAAGGCCTCACTGAAGCACCTCGAGGAGGTGGTGGGGATGCTGAATATGGGGGGCCTGCTGGGCTGGCCCCTCCAAACTGACCTCTGCCCCTAGCCGGGGCACCTCTAAACTCCCTAGAGAACCGGGCCCTCTTGTCCTGCTGCCCCTACTCCCTAATTCTCAGACGGTATCCCTCAATCCTACGAGAAATCTCCACTACCAACTGATAATGAGTCCCCATCTCAACCTCTCGGGCCATGTTGGCCGTAATACCAGAGTGCAACCCTGCAACAAACCTCCGCACTCTCTCTGCATCAGTAGGAAGTATCATGAATGCATGACGAGACAACTTAGAAAACCTCACCTCGTAGTCGGTCACTGACATCTGAGCCTGCTCAAGCTGCTCAAACTGGTACCGCAGCTCTTCCCTCTCGGTGGGTGGGATATACCTATCCAAGAAAGGTTGAGTGAACTGCTCCCAAGTAATAGGAGGAGAACTTTCCGGCCTGCCAAGAACATAAGACTGCCACCATCTACAGGCCCTGCCCTCCAGTTGGAAAGTGGTGAAGTCAACCCCATGAGACTCCAATACCCTCATGTTGTGCAGTTTGTCCCTGCACCTATCAATGAAATCCTGTGAATCCTCATGACGCTCACCTCCGAAGATAGGAGGGTGTAGCCTAGTCCATATGTCCAATAACTTCTACGAATTATCGTCCGCAGCTGGTCTGGGCTCCGGTGCTACTGCTGCAACTGCTGGGCCCCATCCACGAGTAGTGCACTCGGAGTCTGATATACCACAACTGCATGTCCTGGGGCCTGGGTAATAGGGGTCTGTGCTCCCCCTCCCGCCTGAGATGTGGCCGGGTTTGCTAGAATAAGCCAGTCTGAGTCATAGTATTCATGAACCGCATCATACGACCTATAATTTCCTAGAAGCCCGACGCTGTCATGAAGTCCACCGGGGCAGGCTCATCTACGGGCACTCCACCTTGATCCTCAACAATAGGATCCGATGCTGGATCCACTGGTGGTGCAATTGGGGCAGCTCTAGGATGCCCTCGTCCCCTACCTCGGGTCGGTGCCTGCCCCCGCCCCCGGCCTCTACCTGTGCCTCTAGCAACGGAGGGAGCAGCTCGTACCGGGTACGGAACGTCAGTCGTACGCGTCCTCACCATCCGTGAGAGAATAGAAGAATGAAATTTAGTATACCATCGGTTGTACGATAGAAGATGAATAAAGAGTAGTTTCCTAACACCCTATATCCTCCCGAAGATAAGTACCGACGTCTCCGTACCGATCCGCAAGACTTTATTAGGTTTGCCCATTACTTGTGAGACCTACGTGAACCTAGTGCTCGGGTACCATGTTGTCACAACTCAATTACCAGTTAAGGTCGCGATAGCCCAACTTCGAGGTTAGGCAAGCCACACTAATCAACTGATGGTTTTCATTTAATTTTTACCAAACATTCCCAACATTTAGTTAACCCTAAGTTTTATAACATTCATTAAATAACAAATAATTAAGGCAATTTAAACTGAAATGACCAAAAAAAGTTGTAATTAAGTAATTACACCCCAAAAGAATAGTCTACCAATGTGTGTACCAGGAACTAGTGTCACAAGTATGTGGGCATCTAGTAGAATGTACAAAAAAATATATCTATGTTACTGCCTGGAATAGAATTAGGCAGTAAAAAACAAAAGTTAGACTCCAACACATTGTTGAACAACATCAGAAAGGAGCAACTCACCGTGGAATCTCGGTCCAAATATCAAGAACGCGCTACGGACGGGTAGCTAGATGCACCTGCCTAAGATCGACAACAACAACAACTACCCAGTAAAGTTCCACAAAGTGGGGTCTGGGGAGGGTAGTCTATACACAGGTTTTACCCCTATCTCGATAGGGCAGAGAGGCTATTTCCAATAGACCCTCGGCTCAGGGGGATGAAAATAAACACGAAAAGACAAATCATTAGTAACTCCAACAGAAATCGTGAAAATAGTAGCATAAGCATAAAAACCATAAGATAAATGACATGCAATAACAATAGCCAGTATCTAAGGGAAGTGCGCGCTTATCATATACCTCAAGCCCTCTAAGATCAACCCTATCCAAACCCGCCCCACCTCGGGACTGAAGAATGAAAAGCTCTACTATCCCCTATCCTACAACCCTGATGCTTGACCTCCAGACCTTCCTATCAAGGGCCATGTCCTCGAAAATCTGCAGTCTCTCCATGGCCTGCCTAATCACCTCTCCCCAATTCTTCTTCGTCCTCCTTCTACCTCTCCTCGAACCCACTAGCGCCAATCGCTCACACCTCCTCACCGGGGCATCAAGGCTCCTCCTCCGCACATGCCCGAACCATCCGAGCCTCGCTTCCCGCATCTTATCATCCACTGGCGCCATGCCCACTTTATCCCGAATATCTTCATTCCCAATCCTATCTATCATAGTGTGCCCGCACATCCACCTAAGCATTCTCATCTCTGCTACCTTCATCCTCTGGATGTGGTGGGAGTTCTTAACTGGCCAACACTCTTCCCCATACAACATGGACGGTCTAACCACAACTCTATAAAACTTACCTTTAAGTTTCGGTGGCACTTTCTTGTCACACAAGACTCCAGATGCAAGACTCCACTTCGTCGAGACCGCCCCTATACGACTGGTGACGTCCTCTTCAATCTGCTCGTCCCCCTGAATCACCGACTCGAGGTACTTGAAGCTATCTCTCTTGGGGATGACCTGAGATCCAAGACTCACATCCCCACCTACCTCACTAGCCTCATCGCTAAACTTGCACTCCAGATACTCACTCTTAGACCTGCTCAATTTAAAACCCTTAGACTCAAGGGTTTGTCTCCAGACCTCCATCTTCTCGTTAACACCGACCCTCGTCTCATCAATCAAAACTATGTCATCTGCAAATAACATACACCATGTCATATCCCCTTGGATATGGTGTGTCAGTGTATCCATCACCAAGTCAAATAGGAATGGGCTAAGCACAGAGCCTTGGTGTAAACCCATAACAACCGGGAAATGCTCTGAGTCGCCTCCCACAGCCCTAACGTTAGTCTTAGCTCCATCATACATGTCCTTGATCGCTCTTATGTAGGCGACTGGCACGCCCTTAACCTCAAGACATCTCCAGAGCACCTCCCTAGGGACCTTGTCATATGCTTTCTCTAAGTCGATAAACACTATGTGCAGATCCTTCTTCTTATCCCTGAACTGTTCCACCAACCTCCTAATAAGGTGGATATCTTCCATGGTGGATCGACCCGGCATGAACTCAAACTGGTTGTCGGATATCGACGTCGTCCTCCTCACCCTCGCCTCAACCACCCTCTCCCAGACTTTAATAGTATGACTTAGTAACTTGATGCCCCTATAGTTGTTACAACACTGGATATCACCTTTGTTCTTGTACAACGGCACCACTGTACTCCATCTCCACTCCTCCGGCATCCTCTTCGTCCTAAAAATAACATTGAACAACCCCGTCAACCACTCCAGTCCTTCTCTCCCTACAAGCTTCCAGAACTCAATTGGAATTTCGTCCGTCCCGATCGCTCTACCCCTACTCATCTTACGCAAATCCCCCACTACCTCCTCTACCCTAATGCGCTTGCAAAACCCAAAATCTCGGAGACTCTCCGAATGCCCCAAAACCCTTAGCTCTATTTCTCGATCCCCCTCCTCGTTGAGAAGACCTCGGAAGTACGACTGCCATCTCTGCTTAATCTGAGACTCCATCATCAATACCCAACCATCCTCGTCCTTGATGCACCTTACTTGGTCTAGGTCCCGGGCCTTCCTCTCCCTCGCTTTAGATAGCCGAAATAACATCTTGTCCCCACCTTTTTCCCCCAATTCCTCGTACATATGACCAAATGCCGCATTCTTGGCCTCCGTGACCGCCAGCTTCGCCTCCTTCCTCGCCACCTTACTCGCCACCTTGTACCTATCTCTGTTCTCTCTCCTCTCTTCCTCGCTGGCGCTCCTTGCCAACTTCGCATACGCTACCTTCTTTGACTCCACTTTACCTTGGACTACATCATTCAACCACCAGTCGCCTTGATGCCTGCCAGAATAACCCTTCCATACCCCTAGCACCTCCCTCGCCGCCTCCCTTACAAAGGTTGCCATCGCGGACCACATAGAGCTCGCGTCCCCACTACTCCTACAAGACCCCATAGCGGATAACCTCTTCTCCAATTCTTGGGCATTAATATCCTTAGTCAAAGCTCCCCATCTAATCCTCGGTCATCCCCGGGCACACCTCCTCCTCCTCTTTAACAAAATATCGATGTCCAACACTAAAATCCTATGCTGAGTCGCGAGGGACTCTCCCGGGATAACCTTGCAATCCTTGCACAACCCTCTATCACACCTTCTGAGGAGGAGGTAATCAATTTGAGTCCTCCCCGCTACACTTTGGAAAGTAACCAGATGCTCTTCCCTTTTTGGGAAAGTTGAGTTCGCAATCACCAACTCGAAAGCCCTAGTGAAATCTAACAGCGAAGTACCTCCTCTGTTCCTGTCCCCAAGGACAAAGCCACCATGCACCTCACCATAGCTACCAACGGCCGACCCAATATGGCCATTAAAGTCCCCTCTGATAAATAACCTTTCAGAAGGAGGAAAGCTACGCACAGTCTCGTCCAAACCCTCCCAGAAGCGCCTTTTAACCTCCTCATCCAAGCCTGCATGCGGCGCGTAGGCGCTAACGACATTGATGGTACACTCACCAATCACCAACTTAATAAACATCAACCTATCATTCACTCACCTAACCCCAACCACAGACTCCCTAAGATCCCTATCCACCAAGATGCCCACTCCATTCTTACCCCTCATGACCCCAGAGTACCACATCTTATACCCATCTACATTCCTCTCCTTTGACCCTACCCACCTAGTCTCCTGGACACAAGCTATGTTGACCCTCCTTTTCTGGAGAATCTTTACCAACTTGGTCGACTTACCCGTCGGTGTGCCTATGTTCCACGACCCAATCCTCAATCTACAGGGTCCCTCTTTCCCCTTACCCACCTTGCCTCCCGTCCCATCCGCTGACCCGCTCCCCACCCCCTTCCTCACCCCCGACACCCCCCGAGGACATGACCTTACTCTACCATCCCCGAACAAATCCATTATACCTCCGATAGACTACGAAAAACACTAACTAGGACCCGAACTAAAGAAAATAACATGTAACAGAAAAGCGGGAGGTACCAACTCCCGGTGTAAAAAAACCCTAGAGATATGAGTAGCTGCACCCGAGGTCACAAGAACCCTTTTCGTACGTCCTTCCAACTCTCGCCAACTCTTGTGCATACTATCTGGTGATGCTCTGCTCTTCTCGCCCATATTCCTCGTGCTTGTCTCGGCCGCCGCAACTCCTTCCTTGAAATATCACAAATAACTACCACGAGAAAAATAGGGGGGGGGGGGCAGGGGCTGCCGACACCCCAAAAGGG
>ML261703.1:511-33722 GCA_005239495.1 Nicotiana undulata
CCTCGTACTCTGCTTCATTGTTAGTTATTGGATAGCATTTGATTGCTTGTCGTATCTTTTCACCCGTGGGTGATATTAGGACAATACCTAATCCTGCTCCTTTTATATTAGATGAGCCATCCGTAAATAGGGTCCACTGACCTGGGTTTATACCATTGAAAAGTTGCAATTCCTTTTCTACTTCGGGAGTAATGTTACTCCTAAAGTCAGCTACAAAGTCGACCAATATTTGTGACTTAATTGCAATTCTAGGTTGATATGTTATATCATTTTCACTTAATTCTATGGCCCATTTGGCTAATCTTCCTGACAATTCTTGTTTATGCAAAATATTCCTTAAAGGATATGAAGTTACGACAGTAATTTGATGACATTGAAAATAAGGACGCAATTTTCTTGATGCCATTATTAATGCTAAAGCTAATTTTTCTAGATGTGGATATCTAGTCTCTGCATCTAGTAAAGTTTTGCTTACGTAATAAATGGGAGATTGTTTACCTCTTTCTTCTCTTACCAGTACTGCACTTACGGCAATTTCTGAGACAGCCAGGTAGATGTATAATCTTTCTCCTTCTTTTGGCTTTGATAGCAATGGTGGTTTTGACAAGTAGACCTTCAAGTCTTTTAAAGCCTGTTGACATTCTTCAGTCCATTTGAACTAATTTTGCTTTTTAAGAACTGCAAAGAATTTAAAGCTTTTTTCGAAAGATTTAGAAATAAATCTCCCTAGAGCTGCTATTCTTCCTGTCAATCTTTGGACTTCTTTTTTATTTCTCAAGATTTCAGGTATTTCTTCTATAGCTTTTATATGTGTTGGATTTACCTCTATTCCCCTGTTAGACACAAGGAATCCCAAAAACTTACCAGATTGTACTCCGAAGGCACATTTTTCTGGGTTGAGTTTCATATTGTACCTGCGTAAAATATCAAAAGTGATAGAGAGATGTTGTAGATGATCTACTGCTTGTATTGATTTTACAAGCATATCATCGATGTAAACCTCCATTGTTTTACCCAAATGTTCTTGGAACATTTTTGTCACTAATCTTTGATAAGTGGCACCTGCATTTTTTAACCCAAAGGGCATAACATTATAACAATAGGTTCCCCGGTTATAATGAAGGAAGTCTTTTCTTCATCTAAGGGGTCCATTTTGATTTGGTTATAACCAAATATGCATCTAAAAAGCTTAACAATTCATGACCCGCGGTTGCATCGATCATTTGATCTATATGTGGCAAGGGAAATGAATCTTTAGGACATGCTTTATTTAAATCAGTATAATCGACACATACCCGCCATTTGCCGTTCTTTTTGGGTACTACTACGGTGTTAGCTAGCCAGTCAGGATACTTTACCTCTCGTATCGACCCTATATTTAAAAGCTTTTGAATTTCTTCATCGATCACTTGATTCTTGAAAGATCCTTGTTTTCGTTTCTTTTGTTTAACAGGTACGAACGATGGATCTTCGTTTAACTTGTGAGTCATCACTTCTGGTGGGATACCTGTCATATCTGAATGGGACCATGCGAAACAATCCTCATTAGCCTTTAAATAATTGACAAACGTACCTTTTTGTTCTGGAGTTAATATTTCTAATAATTTTACGCCAATGTAAAGTTTCCTTTGGGGCTTTTGTTCTGAGATGGGAACAACCTCGTGTTCTTCAGCAGTTGTTTTGATATGTTCTTCTTCTTCTAATTCATGAATGAAATCTGGTCTGGAGTCTATGTCCGCATGTTCTGGCTCGTTCTTGATGATTACAGGATTTGTTTTGTCATTATCCTCTTCCATACCTATTAGAATATCTATTTCTTTGGTACGTAGCTGATAAGAAGTTTGTTCCATACATGTTGGTTGATGAGCCTCTGTTTGACAATTCGTTGTTTCTTCCGCGTCTCTTTTATTGTTAAGAGTTATTGAATTAATATTCCTCGAGGTTTGCTGATCACCCCTGATCTGCCTTATTCCCCATTTGGAAGGGAATTTTATTACTTGATGTAAAGTAGATGGGACTGCTTTCATATCATGAATCCATGGTCTTCCCAGGATGACGTTGTAAGCCATTTCTGTGTTAATGACTTGGAATTTTGCATTTTTGATGACTCCCTCAGCGTAAGTGTTGAGTTCAATCTCACCTTTAGTTATCACTGTTGAATTGTCGAACCCAGATATGGCTCGAACCTTTGGAATCATTGTGTTTTCTACTAGCATTTCTTCCATGACTTTCATCAAAATAATATTGACTGAACTGCCTGGATCAATCAACACCCTTTTAACGTTAGTGTCATGAATGAGTAAGGATATTACCAGCGCGTCATTGTGTGGAAGTATCTGCGTCGTCAAAAGATATTTGTTCTTCCTTCATTTCTTCTCGAACCCGCTTTCCTTGGAAGTTCGTGACTTTTGAGGTTAGCTGGCAGATTATCCCGTTTACTTCTTCTCCTCCATGTATGACATTAACAGTCCGTTTTGGGGAGGGTGGTTTCGGTGGCTCCTGCCTGTTCTTCATATATGCCTGTTTACCTTTATCACTAAACAAGTCTGTTAAATAGCCCTGTTTTAATAGATGTTCTACTTCACCTTGTAAATATCTACAATTTGCCGTTCTATGGCCGTGATCATTGTGGAATTCACACCATTGATCGAGGTTCCTCCTGTTAGGATTAGAACGCATTTCTTTCGGCCATTTAACTTTGTCTCCCATACTTCTTAGTATTGAGACGAGCTCAGTGCTGCTTACATTAAAGTTATGGTGTCCAATTCGGGTAATATCCCGGAATTGTTCATCTCGATCTCTCCTGGATCTAGATGAGGATGAGTTTGTATCTCTTCCTGAAGGTTTTGTATTTTCGAACCTGGGACGTAGGTCACGTCTCGAGGGTCCTAAGTAAGGATCATACCTGTTTTTACCTGACTTTTTCTCTGATTCTAGGCGCCTTGTTCTGTGATATTCTTCATCTTTTGATCGTGTGATTATATCCTTTTCAATCCTTAATTTAGTATTGTACCTGTTGTATACATCATTCCATGTCATGGCCGGGAATTCTCTTAGACTTTCTTTGAGTCGTCTCGTGGCTTCTGAACTTTTCTCGTTCAAGTTGCTTGTGAATGCCATAGCTGCCCAGTTGTCAGGTACCCTTGGTAGTTGCATTCTTTCCCTTTGAAACCTGTCTACAAACTCATGGAGCAATTCCTTGTCTCCTTGCTTTATCTTGAATATATCTTCTATTCATTTTTCAACTTTTTGTGCACCAGAATGTGTTTTTATAAACGAATCTGCAAGTTCAGCAAAAGAATTTATAGAGTTTTCAGGGAGAAGAGAATACCAGGTTAAGGCTCCTTTCGTGAGTGTTTATCCAATTTTTTTGATAAGGACTGATTCTATTTCCTCTTTTGTTAAATCATTGCCTTTTACTCCAGTAGTGAAAGCAGTCACGTGATCACGTGGGTCGGTTGTTCCATCGTATTTGGGGACATAAGGCATTCTAAACTTCTTGGGTATAAGTAAGGGGGCTGCACTTGGCTTCCAAGGTTGTTTAGAATACCTATCCACATCAATTCCTTTGATAATAGGCGGAACTCCAGGGATTTGCTCGATGCAATCGTTTTGTTCTTTCATCTGCTTCTGCATGGTTAATAATAAATTTTGTAATTCTGAATTACTAGTCGTACCTGGTCGTGTTTCAGGAAGTGTATTGAGAGTTTCATTCCTGGTTGAATTTGTTAACCCCCCTTGCAAATCTTCTACTATAATTGTATTATTCAGAGGCAGTGTTGGTGGTACTAGAGGTACTTGTGGTAATCCTCTTGCAAATTCTCGCAAAGCCTGTCCCACGTATTCAGCAATCATTTGCCTTATTTGATCTGATTCCACCGGTTGTTCATTATTGTTACGATTGTCAGCTCTTTCAGGAGATGGTTCTCTCGAAGCTCGTGGAGTTCCTCGAGGAGGAGTTGAAACTGGGGTTTCACTTCTTTGCTGGTTGTTATCGTCATTATTGCTGACGTTGTTGTTGTTGAAATTCGACATGATTTTAAGGATATCGATTGGTAGCGAAAACGATGATTATCAGATTCCCGGTAACGGAACCAATTTGTTTAACCAAAAAATAAGATCTTTTGACTAAAGCTTAATTTAGGATAAACTCGGGTTACTGATAATCGAATTAGTAAAATAAAGAATAAAGTAGCAATAATTTCGAGAGCAATATACAAAGAATAAAATAGCTTAGTATTCCAAAAATTAGATGATCTTGTTTGTTACATTTTTATCCCTTTTATAGGGATGATCTCCTAGTATAACGTATGTATTTCTATCATGATAGCCTATTTAATGCTTAATTATTACATTTACGAGGCGTTACAATGATGAATAATAACTGTTATTTTAGGAATTACATAACGTACAAGACATTAATTGTTGATCTTCGAATCGGCCCATTATTGCGTCCGGATTCGTTGTGACGGTGTCTCTTCTTCTTTGATGATCTTTCCGCGACTAATTCCTTGTATTGACCGTACCTTTTTATCCCGTGTCCACGTGTGATATTTTTTTTGGTCCACCTGGCTGGCTGAGTCATCCAAAATTTGTACACGTATGAGGCTATATTTATTTACCAATACATCGATCGTAGAGAGTAATAAACATGCACCCACAATTTGACCTATGCGGTCGCGACAGGAGGTCTGCGATCGCGGACCTTCTGGAAGCGGACTTATGCGATCTCGTTCCAACGCCTGCGATCGCGGAGGACAACGAGACAGAACTATGCGATCACGGATAGTCTTCTGCGATCACGAAGAACAACTCACGTGCCTCCCCTGATGACTCTATGCGATCGCGGGGGAAGACCTGCGATCGCTAGAAGGAATCACTGCTGGTGAAAAACCAGCAAAACCAGCTAAGGCCTTTTGGCCAAAAGGGTCCGTTTGAACCCCCGAAACACACCTGAGGCCCCCGGGACCTCAACCAAAACCACCAACCGACCCTAATACCACGTTCAAACTTGGTCGAGTCCTAAAACACGTCCCAGAACATCCAAAGCGTCAAATATGCACAGATTCAAGCCTAAGAACTTATGAAATTCCAAGAATTCACATTCGACGCCGAAACACGTCTAAACTTATCCGAACGACCTCAAATTTTTCACACAGGTCACAAATGACATTACGGACCCGATGTTGCTTCCGGAATTCCATTCCGAATTCGATATCAAAATTTCACCTATCGGCCGAAATCGCCGAAATTCTAACTTTCGCCAATTCAAGCCTAAATCCACACCCGACCTCGAAAACACAATCCGAACACGCTCCTACCCCCGAAATCACTCAACGGAGCTAACGGAGTCGACGGAATTCCAGTCCGGATCTGTCTTCCCACAGCTCTTGCTACGGTCCAATTTCTAAAGCTAAAATTCACCTCAAAGGACTATGTGACCAAAATCACTCAGAATTTTGCCACTCAACGCTCCGACACGTTCCATTAACATAACAAGACATGGGAGAAGAAGTTATTAGGGGATCGAGGCGCTAACTCTTAAAACGACCGACCGGGTCGTTACATTCTCCCCCTCTTAAGAAAATCGTTCGTCCTCGAACGAGTATAGAAACATACCTGAAGCTATGAAAAGATGAGGGTACTGACTCCGCATGTCCTGCTCGGTCTCCCAAGTTGCCTCCTCGACCGGATGACCCCTCCACTGAACTTTGACTGAGGCAATATTCTTCGACTTGAGCTTTCTGACCTGCCTGTCCAAAATGGCCACAGACTCCTCAACATATGATAAATCCTTGTCTAATTGGACTGAGCTGAAATCCAAAACATGAGTGGGATTACCGTGATACTTCCGGAGCATGGAAATGTGGAATACCGGATGAACATCAGCTAGGTTGGGAGGCAAGGCCAACTCATAAGCAACCTCCTCAACCGACCGCAACACCTCAAAAGGGCCAATGAACCTCGGACTCAGCTTACCCTTCCCAAATCTCATGACACCCTTAATAGGCGACACCCGAAGCAAAACCCGATCACATCCATAAATGCCAAGTCACAAACCCTCCGGTCCGCATAACTCTTCTACCTGGACTGAGTTGTGCGAAGTCTCTCCTGAATCACCTTCACCCTGTCCAGGGCATCCTGAACCAAGTCTGTACCCAACAATCGGGCCTCACCCGGCTCAAACCATCCCACTGGAGACTTGCACCGCCTACCATACAAAGCCTCAAACGGCGCCATTTGAATGTTGGACGGGTAGCTGTTATTATAAGCAAACTCTGCAAGAGGAAAGTACTGATCCCGCGACCCTCCAAAATCCATCACACAAGCATGGAGCATATCCTCGAGAATTTGAATCGTGCGCTCGGACTGCCCGTCCGTCTGAGGGTGAAATGTTGTACTGAGATCAATCTGGGTACCCAACTCACTATGCAGGGCCCTCCAGAAGTGTGAGATGAATTGAGGACCTCGATCTAATATAATGGACACCGGCACACCGTGCAACCGGACTATCTCCCGAACGTGGATCTAGGCCAACCTCTCAGAAGAGTATGTAGTAAATACTGGAATGAAATGGGATGACTTGGTCAGCCAATCCACAATCACCCAAATAGCATCATACTTCCTCAAAGTCCGAGGAAGTCCAACCACAAAGTCCATGGTGATCCGCTCCCACTTCCACTCGGGAAGCCTAATTTGCTGAAGTAATCCTCCCGGTCTATGATGCTCATATTTGACTTGCTGACAGTTAAGACACTTAGCTACGAACTCCACGATATCCTTCTTCATCCTTCGCCACCAATAGTGTTGTCTCAAATCCTGGTACATCTTCGCGGTACCCGGATGGATGGAATATCGCGAGCTATGGGCCTCCTCAAGAATCAACTCCCAAAGTCCATCTACATTGGGGACACAAATACGGCCCTGTATCCTCATCACACCATCATCATCCATAGTCACATCCTTGGCATCACCCTGCCGAACTCTATCCTGAAGGCCCCGAAGGTCAGGATCATCATAATGGCGCTCCCGAATGCGGTCGTAAAGAGATGATTGAGCAACAACACAAGCAATTACCCGATGAGGCTCAGAGAGATCCAACCTCACGAACTGACTGGATAAGGACTGAACATCCAAGGCTAAGGGCTTCTCAACTGCACGAAGATATGCCAAACTACCTAAACTCTCCGCTCGGTGACTCAAGGCGTCGGCCACCACATTGGCCTTTCCCGGGTGGTATAATATAGTGGTGTCATAATCCTTGAGTAGCTCCAACTACCTCCTCTGATGCAAATTGAGGTCCTTCTGCCTGAATATGTGCTGCAAACTCCAGTGATTTGTATATATCTCACAGGGAACACCGTATAAATAGTGACGCTATATCTTCAAGGCGTGAACAATCGCTGCCAACTCAAGATCATGCATAGGGTAATTTTTCTCATATACCTTCAACTATCTGGACGCGTAGGCAATCACCCTACCGTCCTGCATCAACACTACTCCCAAACCAATCCTCGAAGCATCACAATAGACCGTATAGGACCCCGAACTAGTAGGTAATACTAACTCTGGAGCTGTAGTCAGGGTTGTCCTGAGCTTCTGAAAGCTCTCCTCACACTCCTCAGTCCAAATAAAAGGTGCACCCTTCTGGGTCAATCTAGTAATGGGTGCTGAAATGGATGAAAACCCCTCCACAAAATGGCGATAATACCCGGCCAAACCGAGGAAACTACGGATCTCGGTAGCTGAAGACGGTCTGGGCCAACTCTGCACCGCCTCCACCTTCTTCGGATCTACCTTGATCCCATCTGAAGATACCACATGGCCTAGGAATGCCACAGAATCAATCCAAAATTCACACTTAGAGAATTTGGCATACAACTTCTTCTCTCTCAAGGTTTGAAGCACGATCCTCAAGTGCTGCTCATGGTCCTCCTGGGACCGAGAATATACCAGAATGTCGTCAATGAACACGATCTTCAACTGATGATAGCCCGAACGAAGATCAATCTTGGAGAACACCCTGGCACCATGTAACTGGTCAAACAGATCATCAATGCGGGACAATGGGTACCTATTCTTCACTGTCACCTTATTCAGATGTCGGTAGTCAATACACATACGCATCAAACCATCCTTTTTCTTCACGAAAAGAACTGGAGCACCCCAAGGTGATACACTAGGCCTGATGAACCCCTTATCAAGCAATTCCTACAACTGCTCCTTCAACTCCTTCAACTCAGGAGGAGCCATGCGGTAGGGAGGAATGAAAATCGGCTGAGTGTCTAGCAACAAGTTAATGCTGAAGTCAATGTCTCTGTCGGGCGGCATACCCGAAAGATCAGCTGGAAAAACATCAGGATAGTCCCTCACAACTGGGACTGACTCAACTGTAGGGGTCTCAGCGCTAACATCTCTCACATAAGCCAAATATGCATCACACCCCTTTGCAACCATCAGTTGAGCCTTAAGAAAAGAGATGACTCAACGAGGAGTATACTCTAATGAACCCGTCCACTCCAACCTCGGTAATCCTGGCATAGCCAGCATCACGGTCTTGGCGTGACAATCAAGAATAGCATAATGGGGAGATAACCAGTCCATACCCAATATGACATCGAAGTCTACCATGCTAAGTAATAGTAAGTCAGCCTTGGTCTCGAAACCACTAATAATAATCAAACACGACCGATACACACGATCCACAACAAGAGAATCTCCCACTAGAGTAGAAACATATACGGGGGAACTCAAAGAATCTCGAGATATCCCCAAATGTGAAGCAAAGTAAGAAGATACGTATGAATAGGTAGAACCTGGGTCAAATAATACTGATTCATCCCTATGACAGACGGGGATGATACTTGTAATAACTGAATCTGAAGCAATGGCCTCGGATCGGGCTGGAAGGGCATAGTATCTGGCATAGCCTCCCCCTCTAGGATGACCTCGGCCTCCCCGACCTCCACCTCGAGCTGCCTGAGATGGTGGGGTAGCAGCCGGGGCTGGAAGTATAGCTGGGGGACCTGGTGGAAGACGTGGAACCTGATATGTCTGAGGTGGTGCACCCCTCCAAGCGCTGGGGAAATATTTGATCATATGACGAGGGTCACCAAACCCAAAACAACCCCTCTGAGGGTGTGGCGGCTGCTGATGGCTCTGAACTGGCATGCTGGACTGACCAGTAATAGCACCTCGAGCTGAAGGCACCTAAGATACTGGTGGTGCATAATAAGGCTCCTGAGGCCTAGGAGGAACTGGAATACCACTGGCTGTTGGGAGAGCTGAATGAATGGGCGACTCACAAAACCCCTATCAAAGCGTGTTGCAGGTGCGCAGACTCTTGAAAAGTGACCCGTCTCTCGAGACCTCTTGGCCTCTCTCTCCTCCTTATCCCGGGCTAACATACTCTCAATCCTTCGGGCAATGCTCACGGCCTGCTGGTAAGTGATATCTGTCTCTAGCTCTCTGGCTATGCTAGTCTGAATACTGGGATGGAGCCCCTCAATAAACCTTCGGACTCTCTCTCTGACAGTAGAAACCAAAGCCGGTGCATGACGTGCCAAGTCACTGAAACGGACTGCATACTCCGACACAGTCATAGTACCCTGGCGTAGCTTCTCAAACTCCGCACGCCAAGCATCCCTGAGACTTTAAGGAACAAACTCGAGTAAAAATATCTTCAAAAATTGAACCCAATTAAGTGAGGCTGCCTCGTCTGGACTACTAAGCTCAAAATCACGCCACCACTGATAGGTTGCTCCCCTCAGCTGGAAAGCAGTGAAAGAAACCCCACTAGTCTCCACAATACCCATAGTGTGGAGAATGCGCTGACACTCCTCAAGAAAACCCAGAGCGTCGTCTGAAGCTGATCCGCTGAACGCAGGTGGATGGTACTTCTTGTACCTCTCAAGACGGAGCTGCTCAGACTCAGATGAAGTTGTTCTGGCCTCATGCTGAACTGGAGCTGCTGGAGGCATAGGGATATACTCTGGAACCTGCCCCATGTGAACCCTCTGCTCAGGAGTACGAGATGCGAGAGTTTGTGTCCCTCCCCCGGCCTGGAATGTAGCTGGGGCTATCGGAAGTAGTCCCACCTGAGACAGAGTACTGAAAGCACTCATGAACTGGGCTAAAGTCTCCTCGAGGGCTGGAGTAATAGTAGGAACCTTCGGCGCCCCTCCAACTGTGGCTGTTGGGGGATCCTCCGCCTCTGCTCTAGCCGGTGCTCGGGCTGCACCATGTGCTCGTCCTCTGCCCCGACCCCTGCCTCTGGTGGCTCTGGCTGGGGGCTCGGGTGCCTGGTCATCAGTACGTCTGGTACGAGTACGAACCATCTGTAAGCAAGAATAAAATAGAGTTTAAGGATTTTGGCAACAGTAACCAGCACGAGAAGAGATTCCAAGAAGTATGATTGTTCTTAACAGTTACATAGCATTTCGAAGATAGATACAGACGTCTCCGCACCGATCCGTGAGACTCTAATAAATCGGCTAGTGACATTGTGACTCCTATGAACCTAGACGCTCTGATACCAACTTGTCACGACCCAATTTCCCTCTGCAGGGTTTCGTGACGGCACCTAGTCTATACGACTAGGTAAGCCTAAAGATGTGCGGAAATCAAAATGTAAAAACAACACAGTAATAGAGGATGAAGCAAATGCAAATACTATTAAATTGTGCCGCTCGGCATTTACAGCCTTACTCTGCCCAAAACCCGGAATATCAACAATGTCACAAGCTGTACACTATAACTCTATACAACGAAACTAGAAAGTATTTATGTCTAAGTACTATGACTATACTAGAATAAGGAAGGGGACTCGGAAGGTTCTGCGGACGCAGTAGAAATACCTCACGGTCTCCAAAAGCTGTTGCTGCTCCTAACCTCGGTACTGCGTACTGTTACCTGGATCTGCACATTGGGAAAACATGCGCAGAAGGGCGTGAGTAATCCACATTTGGTACTCAATAAGTGCCAAGCCTAACCCCAGTCAAGTAGTGACGAGGTCAGGTTGAGGCTCTACTGAGTTTGCAAATAAAACAGTTATAATTTAACAGTTGCAAATAAATGAAAATAATTAACGGAAATTCAAAGTAAAGCTAGAAAGAATAATGTAAAGTAGCCCTCAACTCAGCACAACATATAACTTAATAGATGATCGTGCAATGCAATATAGAGGGAAAGCTCCCGGGTCTCAGCCCGTAGTCCCAACGTAAATATGTAATGCAGTACAGGGGGAAAGCTCCCCGATCTCGGTCCGTAGTCCAATTTATATATGCTATGCAGTACAGGGGGAAAGCTCTCGGATCTCGGTCCATAGTCCCAATTTAAATATGCTATGCAGTACAAGGGAAAAGCTCCCAGATCTCGGTCTGTAGTCCCAATTTAAATATGCAGTGCAAGATGTATACCGGATAAAGCGTAATTCAATAGTTTAGGAAAAACAGTAGGCAATATAGAGTAAAATACTTCATCAAGGTTCAAATAGTAGTAGTGAGTGGAAAATCAGGTAAAATCGGTTGACATGTTTAAATCTTAAGTTGCTACTCAGTTTAAAACGATCATAATAATAATAGTATTGGAAATGAGGTATGACATAGAAAGAACGAAGGAAATCCAATAAAATAACCCATGCACGCACCCGTCACCTCACGTACACGGGTTTTTTATAGTGAAAATCAGTTAAAATGCCTAAGGGAAATATCCCCAACACAGAGTTAGGCAAGCCACTTACCTCGACCGTGCAACTCAACTCCGTACCACGCTCTTGCCACGAGTATCCAACTATGGGTGGACCGAATCTAATAAATTCGATTGCATAATGTAAATAATACTTAAAGAAATCAAAATATCTAATTAAGTCAAAGCTAATACGCGAAATTAGGAATTTGACCAAAACGCCCCTCGGGCCCACATCTAGGAATCGGGTAAAATTTACGTTTTCCGAACCCCCATTCACTCACGAGTCTAACCATATAAAAATCTCTCAATTCGTATGTCACATACTCACTCAAAACCCCATAATTCGGTCTATGAAGTTTCTTCCCATTTTCCCATTTTCTACTCAAGATTTTCGAAATTAAAGGTAGAATTTAAGGTTAGATTCATGGAAATTGATCTATATAGGTTAGGAATCGCTTACCCAAATTACCCAGGTGCAAAAGTCTCCAAGAATCGTCCTTCCCGAGCTCCAAAATTCAAAAATGGAGGAAATAGGCTTTAACCCTCGAAATGAGTTTTTAACATTCTGCCCAGGGGTTTTCTAATATGCGATCGTGGAACTTCATCCGAGATCGCGGAGAGTAATAAACATGCACCCACAAATTTGACCTATGTGATCGCAACAGGAGGTCTGCGATCGCGGACCTTCTGAAGCAGACTTATGCGATCGCGTTCCAACGCCTGCGATCGCGGAGGACAACGAAACAAAACTATGCGATTGCGGATAGTCTTCTGAGATCGCGAAGAACAACTCACGTGCCTCCCCAGATGACTCTATGAGATCCCGGGGGAAGACCTGCGATTGCGAGGGAAGACCTGCGATCGCGGCGAAGGAATCACTGCTGGTGAAAAACCAGCTAAGGCCTTTTGGCCAAAAGGGTCCGTTTGAACCCCCGAAACACACCCGAGGCCCCCGGGACCTCAACCAAAACCACCAACCGACCCTAATACCTCATTCAAACTTGGTCGATCCCTAAAACACGTCCCATAACATCAAAATCGTCAAATATGCATAGATTCAAGCCTAAGAACTTATGAAATTCCAAGAATTCACATTCAACGCCGAAACACGTCTAAACTTATCCAAACGGCCTCAAATTTTGCACACAGGTCAAAAATGACATTACGGACCCGCTGTCGCTTCCAGAATTCCATTCCGAATTCGATATCAAAATTTCACCTATCGGCCGAAATCGCCGAAATTCTAACTTTTGCCAATTCAAGCATAAATCTACATCCGACCTCGAAAACACAATCCGAATACGATCCTAACCCCGAAATCACTCAACGGAGCTAACGGAGTCGACAGAATTCCATTCCGGATCCGTCTTCCCACATCTCTAGCTATGGTCCAATTTCTAAAGCTAAAATTCACATCAAAGGACTATGTGACCAAAATCACTCCGAATTTTGCCACTCAACGCTCCGACACGTTCTATTAAAATAACAAGACATGGGAGAAGCAGTTATTAGGGGATCGGGGCGCTAACTCTCAAAACGACTGACCGGTTCGTTACAACATGCTGCTGGGTATTATGTGAATCCACAATTGCGATTTGAAAAGAGGTTTTCTAATCAGTTTGAAATCAAAAAAGGTTCATATGATTGCATGAAACGGATGTTAGATTATAATGAGAGATTAAGAGTGGGTATTCAGTTAGATTCTTATGATCACTTGAGAGGCGATTTTGCGAGCCAGTTAGCCATGGATTCAAGGAAGATGTGATCTCATGCTGATTGGTGGATGCGCTTTGGTGGTCGAACTCCAGATTTGAAATTTTTTTCTATTCCTGTCTTAAGTCTCACCTGTAGCTCCCCGGGTTGTGAAAGAAATTGAAGTACCTTAGAGTCGGTAAGCACTATACTTTTACTTTATTAGTTTAGTATTTGTGTTTCCTATACGATGATAACTTAAATCTTATTTTGTTTTTCCAACATTTGCTAGATTCACACACACACAAAAAAATGCTTGATCCTTGCAAGATAAATGCTCTAGTTTATGTAAATTATAATACAAGATTAAGAGAGCGGATCATCAAAAGAAAAATGCAGAAGATTGATCATATTTTATTGATGAAGTTGATTCGGATGATGAATGGATTACTGAAAGAGAAGATCTTGTACTTCCTGAAGAACATTTGTGTCTTGGTGAAGAGAACTTATTTGACGTTGATGTTATTAAAATGGTGCCATTACATACGAGGATGAGCTTATTCACGATCTTACAACTGATGTTGGTGGTATACAAAATACAACTGAAGCATGTCCTTTTAACAAAAAACAGAAAGCAGTTGAGACTTCAGGTAACTATATAGTACGGCATTGTCAACTTTTATTGCACAAACTCAACTCTTTTTCATACGTGTATCAACTTTTGCTATCAAAACAAAATATATGATGTAATACTAATGAAAAGATGCATTTTTTCTTCATTATAAGATATACGGAGAGGCAATTCTTCTTCACATATTCAGAGAGAGTGAGGACTAGAAGATTGGAGATTGTTGACGAAGCAAGATGGACTAATACAAATACTTTGAATTTGAATGACGATGTGGATGACGATGACCTCCACTTTGATAGTGATTGACCGTAACAAACCTTGTTCGTCTTTTTGCCATCTGAATGATTGTACGGAAAGAATAGAGAAGTTTTCATCTTGTTTTGGAGGGGGATTTAGCAATATCATTTTATAAACCAGATAACTTTACTTACTAATATTTTTTCTATTTGTTGCAGGACTTTTGACTTTTTGCTCTCATGGATAAAACCCACTCTCAAGAAAAGAGGCTAGATAAAGTGAAAATTATTTTTTGAGACATGGATGATGAATTATTCATTTTGATCCCAAAATGAGAGTTGATGTAATTATGCTGAACGTTTTTAAACAAACGCGTGCTTCTAAGTTGTAAGTAGCTGAACTTTTTAAAATAAATATGTGATTCTAAGTTGTAAGTAGCGCATAATATTAATGGATTGCTTTGATTAGTTTTTTGTGGGAATATATATATCACTTATTTATAGTTGTTTTCAAATTTTTATGCAATTTTATCTATTTAATAATATTTTTTATAATTATATTATTTTGTAAAATATTAAAAATTAAATACTTGTAGAGCTTACGCCCCGTGCCTCAAGGCTTACGCCCTGTTGAGGCATATGCAAAGCGTCTCGCCTTACGCACAGGCCTTTTAAAATATTGATATGTATCAAACAAACCATGAACTGATTAATTGGGTTGACATGAAATCCTCACCACCGCATCATACACAGATTTAGTATCCCTAGACAAATCGTTACAAAATTACGAGATTACTAGGGCTATATTTTCCTTCAAACCATTCAAAGCACCATGACCTGATGGTCTACATCCTTTATATTACCAAAAATATTAGCACATCATTAAGAATACTGTTTTTTATTATTGTCACTCCATATTTAAGACCCTCAGCATCCCGAAGAATCGTAATACTACCTATCTTTGTTTAATTCCAAAATTCTCAAATGCAAATAACCTCAAGAATTTTTGTCCCATTTGACTTTGCAATACAATATACAAAGTTATTACGAAAATCATTGTTAACTGTATCAAACCATTCCTTGATAGCCTAATTGGCCCATTCCAATCCAGTTTTCCTTAAAGGGCGATGAGCTTCGGATAACGCTATCTTCATTCAGAAAATTATTCGTCATTATAATAAATTTTAGGGCTCCAATGGGAAACTCCTTTTAAAAATTAATTTAGAGAAAGCTTTTTACCGATTTGAATGGTCATTCATACGTAGGGGCCTACACTATTTCGAATTTCCCCCTCGTATCACTAAGATTATAATGGCTTGTATTGTCACTTCCCTTATTGTCGTTCTTGTGATTGCTCTCAAACAGAGTTCTTCAAGCCATCAAAGGGATAAGACAAGGTGACTCAATGTCCCCGTATATTTTTATTCATTGTATTGAACTTCTTTCGATCCTCATTAATCATCAAGTAGATTCAACACTTTGGTATCCCGTTAAATTAAGTCCAAGAGGACCTTCCATCTCCCATTTATTTTTCGCATATGATTTAACCCTAATGGATAATGCCAATGAGAAATCCGCCACCACAATCAAGAGCTTCTTAGAGTACTTCAGATCCCCGTCAGGGAAAAAAATCAACCTTGCAAATTCCAAGCTCATTTTCTCAAAAAATTGCTCTACTACCCTCAGAAATTCCATTTCGAACATTTTTAATATCAAAGTCAGTGACACCTTTGGGAAATACCTAGGCTTTTCAATACTTAATCATAAGCCTAGACCAATTGACTTTAAATTCATCCTAGATAACTTAAATAAAAGATTGTCTAGCTGGAAAACTCAATTTATCTCACTTATAGGAAAATCAACCCTAGTTCAAACTACCCTAAATGCCCTTCCAAACCATGTAATGCAATACACTATTCTGCTCATAGCTATCCACAAACAAATTGATAAAATACGAAGAGATTTTTTATGGGGTAGTAACCAAAATTCCAGAAAATTCACTACATAAATTGGGACATTGTCTCAATATCAAAAGGTGTTGGGGGACTTGTAAATATGAAAGCCAAAGATAAAAATACTGACATTATTACTGGCCTCACTTGAAGACTCTTTAGCCATCCATCCGCCACTTGAGAAAAAGTACTAACCTCCAAATATGTTGGTAGATACTCTAAGAACACTCATTCCTTTATCTAGAGTAACATACTCATGGGTTAGAAATTTGCGTACAAGCCATTGTTTGGAATATTGGGGATGGCAAGAACATTGACTTCTGGCGTACAAATTGGCTACCTTGCACTAAAAACCTATGTAGCATGATTCAAGGCCCCCTCTCAAACAATGATTTACAATTCAAAGTTTGGAATATTAAAACAAATGACACATTAGACTTGTCAAACCTCTCTTTCAAACTTCCACACAATATCCCAAATGAAATTCTCTGCTTACAGACAACAACTAGTTATAATAATATTGATGTACCAATGTGGGCCCCTGTCAAATATGGTATATTCACCACCAAATCCGTTTACCCCTTATATCTCCCAATATAGTACTAAATCAAAGTAAAGAATTCAATTGGATTTGGAAGTTAAAAACTTGGAATACGGTCAAGTATTTCTTATAACAATGCTATCATGATTGATTACCCACCAAAAGCTACCTACGTCATATTGGTATTAGTATATCAATATTTTTCTCCATTTGTAACTTAGTAAAAGTATCGCCCCAACATATGCCCTGTGGACACCTCCTTGTGGCAAGAGCCGGGCATTAACACACAGTCACTAGACATACAAAATACCCATTGGCTCAAAGCTCTCTATGACCCACGGGTTAATTATCACCCTTTAACTTGGGACTACCTCTTCTCCTTTGCAATTTGGCACCTATGTCTGAATAGGAATATGAACACAGCTCTAGAAGCCTTGAATACCTCCATGGTAGTAACATCACTTGTGGTAACCTAGACAGACCTCTAACATTATATGATGACCCAAGGGGTTATTTTATAAATTTAGACTCCGTTCCATGCTTAATAGTTATAAAAAGACTAATTTTAAATACCTCGATTTGCGTGCGCGGTCCGGGCGTGAAACCGGAAAGCTTTTATGTGAAAATATGAGAAATAGTGATTTCAAGAATTTAAATTTGATAAAAGTTGACTTGGGTCATTTTGAGTAAACGGACCCGGATCCGTGTTCCGACGATCCCGAGAGGTCCGCAGTAAAATATGGGACTCGCGCGTATGCCCGAAAATAAATTCTGAGGTCCCAAGCCTTAGAAATTAATTTTTGTAAGAAATTATTTTGCTGAAATATTTATGAATTAAAGAAAATAAATAATATTTGAAATCATTGGTATCGGACCCGTATTTTAGTTCCAGAGCCCGGTACAGATTTGTTATGATATTAAAAGGTTAACTGTGAAATTTGGTGAAAAACGGAGTTCGTTTGACGTGATTTGGACATCCGGTGGAGAAATTATTAACTTTAAGAGTTCTTGTTGAAAATGATGAGGTTTGAGGTTTAATTCATAGTTTTACATATTAATTTCATGATTTGATCGCACGAGCAAGTCCGTATGATATTTTAGACTTGCGTGCATGTTTTGTTTAGAGCCCCGAGGGCTCGAGTGAGTTTCGGATAGGCCACGAGAGGTTTTGATCATCTATAAGTGTTGTTGTAGTCTGTTTTCTAGTGTCCAGGACCGTGTACTATGCGATCGCATAGCCATGTCCGCGATCGCATAGTGTAGTCTCAGTGGGGGTCCTTTGGTGTACTGTGCGAACGCATCATTAAGTGTGCAATCGCGAAGCTTCGTCTGGGCAAGCTGTGCGAACGCACTCCCTACTGTGAGAACGCGTATCATTAAAACAAGCCTGGGGGAGGGGAGGCCAGTACTCTATACGATCGCACCCCTCCCCACGCGAACGCACTACCCAGTTTCCCTTACCCTATGCGAACACATGCTTTTGAGTGCGAACGCATAGGTCTGTTGCCCAACTAATATAAATACTCTTTTAAAAACGGCCAGACCTTCTTCTTCACCATATTCGACGTTTACAGCCCTAAAAGTGATTTTCTTCAACAATTATCATCTCAAAGTCATAGGTAATCAATTCTAAACTTTGTTCTTTCAATTCCTTACTGATTTTCATCACTTTTGAAGCAAAAACTAATAATTTTCATGGTAAAAATTGAGGGTTTGGGTAGAATTAGGGAATTTTGTAAAAGTTATATTTTTACATCGAATTAAGGTCGAATTTCAAAACTAATAGTTTATTTGGGTTCGTGGGTGAATGGGTAAACGTAATTTGGTCCGAACCCCGAGTTTAGACCAAGCAGGCCCGGGGTCGGGTTTTCACTTTTTTTGTGAAAACTTAGGAAAAGTCATGTTTTTCAATAAAGTTAGTTCCTTTAGCATAAATTGATGATATTGAGTTAATTATGATTAGATTCGAGCAAGTTAGAGGTGAATTCAAAAAGGAAAGTCGTAATTGAGCAGTTAGTGGCCTACGAAATTGAGGTAAGTGTTTGGTCTAACTTTGACTTGAGGGAATAGGAATCCCCACTTATTTGCTATGTGAAATGCATGGGAGTGGTGTATAGGTGAGGTGACGAGTATCTATGTACCACCCAAATGGCATGTTAAACATGATCACTTCCCCGTTCCCAACTTAATTGATCCCGGTCTTAATTGTTCTTTGTTGATTATTGTTTCTATGATTACTAGGCCTCATTACTTTGCTATTAAATATTATTTTGGTTATTTTGAAAGAATATTGGTTGTGTATTTGGTTCTCTTGGGGCACATTAATGTTGAGCAGTTTGACACTATTTTTGAATATATATATATATATATATATATATATATATATATATATATATTCATGTCATNTCGGTTTCTTTTGACTATTTCCATGGTTGTTGTAAGTGTGTTGAAAGCGTTGGTTGTTCTCTTAATCCTATCATGGTACGTAAAGACTGAGTTGGATTGTCGGTGTTACGGTGATTACGTATATTCGGACTGATATTATTATGGGATGTTGTTGTTTAAAGCTTACGGGCTCTATTTTCTTTTTGAAAATTTTTAATCAAAATTTGGTGTGATAAGGTGTTGGTGTGATACGGGGGTTGTGACAAGGTGTTGGTGTGATAAGGGTGGATAAATTGTGTGATAAGGGTGGATAATTGATTGTGATACGGGTGAATACATTGATTGTGATATTGTGAATAAGTGGGATCGGGTTGCATGCCGCAACGAGACACTGAAAATGGGGAATAATGATGTTTTACTGATTTTTAAACTTTAAATGATTTGAAAATCTTTGTTTTACGCTACAGTTTTTCTTATATTTTGCACATGTGATTATTTTAAAGGAAAGTTTGGAAACTTGGAGATTTATTTGAGTATTGGTTATAGCTGAGACCTGGAAAAGGCGGCTGAATATTTTATTGTTGTGCAGTATTTGCTTATTTGTTTAGAATTTCTTTCTTGCTTTATTATTTATGTTGTCACAGGTTATATTGTTAAATGCTCCGCCGTAGCCTCGTCACTACTTCGTCGAGGTTAGGCTCGGCACTTACTNAGGGTTTGGGTAGAATTAGGGAATTTTGTAAAAGTTATATTTTTACATCGAATTAAGGTCGAATTTCAAAACTAATAGTTTATTTGGGTTCGTGGGTGAATGGGTAAACGTAATTTGGTCCGAACCCCGAGTTTAGACCAAGCAGGCCCGGGGTCGGGTTTTCACTTTTTTTGTGAAAACTTAGGAAAAGTCATGTTTTTCAATAAAGTTAGTTCCTTTAGCATAAATTGATGATATTGAGTTAATTATGATTAGATTCGAGCAAGTTAGAGGTGAATTCAAAAAGGAAAGTCGTAATTGAGCAGTTAGTGGCCTACGAAATTGAGGTAAGTGTTTGGTCTAACTTTGACTTGAGGGAATAGGAATCCCCACTTATTTGCTATGTGAAATGCATGGGAGTGGTGTATAGGTGAGGTGACGAGTATCTATGTACCACCCAAATGGCATGTTAAACATGATCACTTCCCCGTTCCCAACTTAATTGATCCCGGTCTTAATTGTTCTTTGTTGATTATTGTTTCTATGATTACTAGGCCTCATTACTTTGCTATTAAATATTATTTTGGTTATTTTGAAAGAATATTGGTTGTGTATTTGGTTCTCTTGGGGCACATTAATGTTGAGCAGTTTGACACTATTTTTGAATATATATATATATATNGTGGGATCGGGTTGCATGCCGCAACGAGACACTGAAAATGGGGAATAATGATGTTTTACTGATTTTTAAACTTTAAATGATTTGAAAATCTTTGTTTTACGCTACAGTTTTTCTTATATTTTGCACATGTGATTATTTTAAAGGAAAGTTTGGAAACTTGGAGATTTATTTGAGTATTGGTTATAGCTGAGACCTGGAAAAGGCGGCTGAATATTTTATTGTTGTGCAGTATTTGCTTATTTGTTTAGAATTTCTTTCTTGCTTTATTATTTATGTTGTCACAGGTTATATTGTTAAATGCTCCGCCGTAGCCTCGTCACTACTTCGTCGAGGTTAGGCTCGGCACTTACTTAGTGCATGGAGTCGGTTGTACACTCTTCACTCTTTTGTGCAGATCTAGGTACTATCCAGCAGTAGAGATTAGTAAAGCAGCCACCTATTCATTCGGAGACACGAGGTATATCTGCCGGCGTTCGCAGATCCCGAGAGTCTTCTCCTATTTCATATACGTTGTTTTAATATATNGTCGTAATTGAGCAGTTAGTGGCCTACGAAATTGAGGTAAGTGTTTGGTCTAACTTTGACTTGAGGGAATAGGAATCCCCACTTATTTGCTATGTGAAATGCATGGGAGTGGTGTATAGGTGAGGTGACGAGTATCTATGTACCACCCAAATGGCATGTTAAACATGATCACTTCCCCGTTCCCAACTTAATTGATCCCGGTCTTAATTGTTCTTTGTTGATTATTGTTTCTATGATTACTAGGCCTCATTACTTTGCTATTAAATATTATTTTGGTTATTTTGAAAGAATATTGGTTGTGTATTTGGTTCTCTTGGGGCACATTAATGTTGAGCAGTTTGACACTATTTTTGAATATATATATATATATATATATATATATATATATATATATATATTCATGTCATNGGATAAATTGTGTGATAAGGGTGGATAATTGATTGTGATACGGGTGAATACATTGATTGTGATATTGTGAATAAGTGGGATCGGGTTGCATGCCGCAACGAGACACTGAAAATGGGGAATAATGATGTTTTACTGATTTTTAAACTTTAAATGATTTGAAAATCTTTGTTTTACGCTACAGTTTTTCTTATATTTTGCACATGTGATTATTTTAAAGGAAAGTTTGGAAACTTGGAGATTTATTTGAGTATTGGTTATAGCTGAG
This sequence comes from Nicotiana undulata, assembly GCA_005239495.1. Lineage (NCBI taxonomy): Eukaryota > Viridiplantae > Streptophyta > Magnoliopsida > Solanales > Solanaceae > Nicotiana > Nicotiana undulata. The sequence continues at coordinate 22,208 of ML261703.1, forward strand.
ACCTGGAAAAGGCGGCTGAATATTTTATTGTTGTGCAGTATTTGCTTATTTGTTTAGAATTTCTTTCTTGCTTTATTATTTATGTTGTCACAGGTTATATTGTTAAATGCTCCGCCGTAGCCTCGTCACTACTTCGTCGAGGTTAGGCTCGGCACTTACTTAGTGCATGGAGTCGGTTGTACACTCTTCACTCTTTTGTGCAGATCTAGGTACTATCCAGCAGTAGAGATTAGTAAAGCAGCCACCTATTCATTCGGAGACACGAGGTATATCTGCCGGCGTTCGCAGATCCCGAGAGTCTTCTCCTATTTCATATACGTTGTTTTAATATATTCAGAACAATTATACTATTTCTTTCAGCCCAGTATTTGTGGTATTCTTTAATAGTTCGTGAATTGTGACACCAGACTCTGGGGTAGTTCTAGATCTATTTATATAATTAGCTCGTGGTTCATTTTTATTTAATTGTTTAGTATTTTATCTGTGGAAATCGTTTACATTAAGTTTACTTTGAATTTATTTATTGATGCTTAAGAAAATAATCAAAGGAAATTAGCTACTCGAATTCTAACATTGACTTGCCTAGCAAGTGTGGTGTGCGTCATCACGGTCTCTAAGGTTAGGAATTTGGATCGTGAGACAGTACTAGCCAAGTGGGACCCCCTTCCATGAACCAAATAAATCTTAATATTGACGGGGCTTTTGCAGGTAAGTTTAAGCAAGGGGGATATGGGGAGTATTTAGAGATAATAATGGGATTTAGTAAAATCAGTTATGGTCCATCTCCACTATCCATGGAACTAAAGGCATTATGCTATGGATTGCAACTATAAAATAAAAATTATATTAAACTGTATATTATCGTATCTGTTGCTGTAATATTGTGTAAATATTATCGAACATGCTATCTTTACTTATGGGTCATTCTCAAACCATTTTTCTTTATGGGGATTATTTTTTCACCAAAGTAATCACCACCAGCCGTAGAATCTTCATCCCATTAATTACCAACATGGACATAAATATCTCAAATTGTTGAAAATAAATTTGGCATTTGATTGTTTATAGAAGTCCATACAAATTCATATTAGTCAAAAATCTAGTGAAATTCATATTTGTTTTTATACATTAAAAATGTTTAACTAATATAAAAAAGACATTAATACCAAATGGTTTAACTAAATCTCGATTTTAATAAAATGGCCAGTTGATGTAGAGATGAAATCACTACTCATTTTTGTATTGGTAAAAAAGAGATTCACACGTGTAATCGTCGTGATAACTCAGCAATGTATGTTGAACAATAAGAACATGACAACTGGACGGGACTTCATGAAGAGGTACGAAACAAAGAGGTACGGAACAACATACCCATTGGTTAATCAGATACGAGAATCTCAACCTAATTGAGAAGATGAAGAGACACTGTCAGAATGAATCCAAGCAGAATAAAGGGCAGGTTCGGAGATCTTCAATTAATGAGTCAAACGTTACATAACCTTCACGCGACAGTTATGGATAATCAGTGTAACGTTACATTAATGCCACTATTAGTCATTAATGCTCAATCACTAAAAAAAGGTAGACGTTATATTAAGAAATTTCCTATATAAGGGAGTAAAATATAACTTGTAAGGGCACGTTCGAACCACTATTGCAATATACTTAGTTTTTACGCATCTTACTGCTTTCTATTTATAAATTTACTTGCAATTATTAGTATATCCTTCGGTTATCAAAAACATGTGTTCTTCTTAAATTAGCTTTGGCATAGAATCTAATTCTTGGGTTAAACAAATTGGTTCCGTTATCGGGAATCTGATAATCTTTATTCTTTCTCAAATAACATTCTGTAAATTATGTCAAACGCCAACGACAACAACCAACAAAGGGTTGGAACCCCAATTCCATCGCCCTCAGGATCCCCACGAGGATCAAAGGAACAATACCCAAAAATATCTGCGACTCAAAACAATAATCTCAATAGAAATGAACAAACAGAAGAACATGATATTGTGAAACAAATGGTGGGTGAGTATGTGACTCAAGCCTTACAAGCTTTCATGAGGTGACTGCCAGCTGCATCACCTACACCTCCTCTTAACAACACAATAACTGTGAAAAATCCACAATCCGGGTTAGCAAACTCTGGAATTGGAGGCACTCCAAATGAGTCCCTCGAAGCAAGACCAAGTATGTCTAATAATCCAGAATTACAATCTTTATTACTAACTCTGCAAAAACAGGTGAAGGAACAAAACGATCGAATCAAGCAAATTCCTGGAGTACCACCTGTTATCAAAGGCATTGACGTTGATAGATATTCTCAACAACCTTGGAAGCCAAGTGCAGCACCCTTGCCTATTCCCATGAAATTCAAAATGCCTGATATTCCCAAGTATGACGGGACAACCGATCCACGTGATCATGTGACGGCTTTTACCACCAGAGTAAAAGGCAACGACCTAACTAAACAAGAAATTGAGTCAGTCCTAGTCAAGAAGTTCGGAGAAACACTCACCAAAGGAGCACTAACCTGGTATTCTCTTTTACCTGAAAATTCTATTGACTCTTTTGCTGAGCTTGCAAATTCTTTTATAAAAGCGCATTCTGGTGCGCAAAAAGTCAAAAAGAGAACGGAATACATATTTAAAATAAAACAAGGAGACACGGAGTTTCTTCGTGAATTTGTAGACAGGTTTCAACGGGAAAGAATGTTGCTACCAAGGGTACCTGACAATTGGGAAGCAATGGCGTTTGCAAGCAATTTAAATGAAAAAAGTTCAGAAGCCACGCGAAGACTCAAGGAAAGCTTGAGAGAATTCCCAGCCACGACGTGGAACAATGTCTATAACAGGTACAACACTAAGCTACGAATAGAAGAAGACACCATTGCTCGGTCAAAAGCTGAAGATCAAACCAGTTCTAGACGCTCCGAACCAGAAAAGAGACAGGTAAGAACAGGTACGACTCTTATATGGGACCTTCGGATCGAGAAAATCGTCCCAGGTTTGAAAACACCCGATCAGAATACAGACCATCAAATAGAGATACGAGCCCATCCTCATCAAGATCCCGAAAGGATCGGGATGAACGAAATAGAGGTAATACAAGAATTGGAGACTACATCTTCAATGTAAGTACTTCTGAATTAATTTCAGTACTGAGAAATATGGGTGATAAGGTGCGATTGCCCAAAGAAATGAAGTCGAACCCAAATAAAAGGAATCCAGACTTCTGGTGTGAAATCCATAACGATCATGGGCACAGAACATCAGATTGCAGATTTTTGCAAGGTGAGGTATAACAATTATTAAAACAGGGCTATCTAACAGAATTGTTTAGTGAAAAAGGTAAACAAGCATATATGAAGAACAAGCAGGAGCCCCCAAAACCACTATCTCCAAAGCGAACAGTGAACGTGATACATGGAGGAGAGGAGGTGAACGGAGTCATCTGAAAAAGAACAACAAAATTCACTATTACGCATGGGAACCGGATTCGTGAAGACGTGGAAGCAGACACTATATCATTCGACGATGCAAATACAAACGGATTAATGCTTCCACACAATGACGCATTGGTAATATCCCTACTTATACATGACACTAATGTAAAAAGAGTGTTGATTGATTCAGGTAGCTCAGTCAACATCATTTTGTCGAGAGTTGTGGAAGAAATGCTAATGGAGGATCAAGTAATCTCAAAAGCATGAGCCTTATCTAGGTTTGACAATTCCACGGTCATAACAAAATGGGAAATTGAGCTTAGCACTTACGCAGAAGTAGTACTCAAAATTACTAGATTCCAAGTCATTGATACTGATATGGCCTACAACATAATCATGGGGAGACCATGGATTCATGACATGAAAGCAATACCATCTACCTTACATCAGGTGATAAAATTCCCTTCCAAATGGGGAATTCAACAGATTCGAGGCGATCAACAAACCTCGAGGAATATAAATTCTGAAGCATACTCTAACAAAAAAAAAAGAGGAAAAATCAGAAGATGAGGAAATCTCCCAAACATGTATGGAAGCAAGTGTTGATCAAACAGGTACGGAAGAAAATGCTATCCAAATAGGTACGGAGGAAGATAACCACGAGAAGGTGAATCAAGTCACCACGGAAGAAGTATCAAAACATATGGACATGGATTCCGGACCTGATGTCATTCAGGAACCAGAAGAGGACGAGCATATCAAAACAACTACAGAAGAACTCAAAGTTGTTCCACTGTTCGAGCAAAAGTCCGAACAAAAAGTTCACATAGGCACGAGGCTAAGCCCTAGTAGACGAGGTAAGTTAATTGAATATTTAAAGGCTAATGCAGATTGCTTTTCTTGGTCCCATTCAGACATGACAGGTATTCCTCCGGAGGTGATGACTCATAAACTAAATGAAGATCCATCATTGGTGCCTATCAAGCAAAAGAAAAGAAAACAAGGACCATTCAAGAACCAAGTGATCGACGAAGAGGTCATGAATTGTTAAGCTTTCTAGATGTGTACTCTGGTTATAATCAGATAAAAATGGATCTCTCAGACGAGGAAAAAACTTCCTTTATTACCAACAGGGGGACTTATTGTTACAAAGTCATGCCTTTTGGCCTAAAAAATGCTGGAGCCACATATCAAAGGCTGGTGACCAAAATGTTCCAGGAACATCTAGGGAAAACGATGGAGGTATACATTGATGACATGCTGGTGAAATCAACACAAGCGAAAGATCATTTCCAACATCTTTCAATTACCTTCGAAATCCTACGCAGGTATAATATTAAACTAAATCCAGAAAAATGTGCCTTTGGCGTAGAATCATGTAAGGTTTTGGGTTTCCTTGTATCAAATAGAGGAATAGAAGTAAATCCTGCTCAAATTAAAGTTATTGATGAAATACCCAATATACTTACGAGTAAAAAAGAAGTTCAAAGACTAACATGAAGAATTGCAGCCTTAGGAAGATTTATCTTCAGATCCTCGGAGAAGAGTTTTAAATTTTTCTCAGTTCTTAAAAATCAGAATCAGTTCGAATGGACTGAAGAATATCAACATGCTCTCAAAGATTTGAAGGCTTATCTATCAAAAACCTCGTTGCTGTCTAAGCCCAAAGAGGGGGAAAGGTTGTATGTCTATCTTGTCGTTGCAGAGATTGTCATAAGCGCAGTACTGGTAAGAGAAGACAAAGGTAAACAATCTCCAATTTATTATGTAAGCAAGTCTTTATTAGATGCTTAAACTAGATATCCACATCTAGAAAAATTAGCCTTAGCATTAATAATGGCAGCTAGAAAGTTAAGACCATATTTTCAATGCCATCCAATCACTGTTGTGACCTCATACCCATTGAGAAATATTCTGCATAAACAAGAATTATCAGGAAGTAGCCAAATGGGCAATAGAATTAAGCGAGCATGACATAATATATCAGCCTAGGACTGCTATAAAGTCTCAAAGTTTAGCTGATTTCATCGCTGATTTTAATACTAGCATAATCCCTGAGGCGGAAAGAGAGTTACAACTCTTTAATGGGGCTAATCCAGGAATATGGACCCTATTTACTGACGGCTCTTCTAATGTAAAAGGAGTCGGCCTAGGAGTTGTTTTAATATCACCTACGGGTGAAAAGATACGACAAGCTATTAAATTTATCCCATAACTAATAATGAAGCAGAGTACGAAGCTGTCATTGCAGGGACCTCAACCTCTGGTGAAGAAAGATTTTGGCTTTGCTGAGACTTCTCAATTGTCTCTTTGGTTTTAGCAATTTTGACTTCCAAGTCAAAACCCTCTTGGCCCATTTTCGTCAATGTGTCAAGGCTGGCGTTCAGATAAGCCCAGCTAACATTAACGGTTGCTTTGTCTTCAAGATCTTCATAATCCTTCTCCCACTGTTTAGCTTCATCTCTTCACTCATCCCGTTCAGCCACAGCAGCATCGTGAGAGGTCTGTAAAGGAGCAAGAGATCTTTCCAGAAACTGGACCTTCTCTAAAGAGTTACAGAGGTCTTCCTGGGTTTGGGTGAGAAATTGGACAAGTTCACCGGAATACACCTCCTTTTGGTCCAACGAGGCTTCAGGCTCTTAATCTCTTCTGTGTCACGGTAAAGCTGCTCTACAAATGAAGACTCTAAGACACTCTAGTCCTTGACTACCTTGTTCGAAGACGCCTTCTCAACGGCCAGTTCTGCTGCAACAACTCTAACACGCTACTCCAAGGTACATTTTTCCTCCTCCATTGCCTCCATGTCTAGCTGCAAACTCTCATACTGCTCCTTCCAATTGATAGTTTCAGTTTGGAAATCCTTTGCTGCTTGCTCCATCTGAACGACCCTCTTCATTAACTTTGTGCCTACAAGATTGATCTACATAAAAGAGATAAATTAGATATGGTAAGAGCATATGTAAATATGTATGAAAAGCAAGTTTTACCTTTAAAGACGAGTGCACAATCTCGTTCATCCAAGTCAGGGTACTGTGGCTTTCCATCTTAGACCTTTTAGTCGGGCCTATCAATGCCTTTAACCATACATCAGACTGGTCCGGCTTTTTCAAGAGGTTGACCGTTGGTGGGACTTCTATTATAACTTGTCTCATCTACCCCCTATTGGAAGGCCCTACTTCTACAGTAGAAGGCATGGAAGCGGGAGCAGATAAAGGAGCCACGGGCGAAGTAGGCTGGGAAGCAGAAACAGCAGCGGGAGCAGGAATAGCTATGGGAGAAGAAACAATAACGGGAGCAATTGAAGGAAACTCTTTAGGATCAAGAGAAGAGAAAACAACAAGAGGGGCTTCATTAGAAATGGTATCAAAACCTTCACGGAACAGGAGATCAACAGATTCACGAACAAGAGAGGGAGTCGCATCCTCAGGGCAGAAAGTTCAGATTCAGGCACGGGAGGGTCAACAACAGGTGCAGACTCATCGTTAGAGACCACCTTCCTGCTACGTGACCTGTGGACTAGCAAACCTTCCTCTTCCTCCTCCTCCTCTAAGGTCCTGGACCCACTCATTTTTCTTTTCGATGAGGAGGAACTAGTAATGATCTCCTGGGCCTTTTCCAGGGACAATCTTGAAGCGGACACAGCCGCAACAGAAATACCACGAGCAACAAACCCTATTAAATTAAAGGGGTCAGGTAAAACTTAAAAGAAGAAAGAAGTAAAAACAAAAAATCTTTGCTCACTATGGGTCTTAACCTTCCAACCAAACCTTCCAGAGAGGTATTTCCACTAACGTTCTTCTAACAGAGCAATCAACAAGAATTTTTCTACCCAATCTCGAAAACTGTAGACATTCTCAATGGTTCCCATGATTGCTGCAAAGAAAAGAAACAGTTACGGTAATGATAAAGTATCAAAAGCAAAGGAGAGGAAGGTGAGAAAAAATGTACTCACGTGCAAGATTCCACTTCTCAGGGAAGGGGAGATTTTCTTCACCTACTAAACCTGCAGTAGGGACAACAACATACCAAAGATACCACCCTCGGTATTTATCATCATCGGGAGTAACTAACACCCTTTTACTCCTCGCCGTAAGAGTAAACACACCTTGGCAGAACAACATCGGAGAATAGAGGTGAATAAGATGATGAAAAGTGAAGGGTACGGAAGCTAAATTGGACAAATACCTAAGGCACACGACAACTCGCCAAACAAGAGGACTGACTTGTCCTAGATAAATTTTGAAGAATCGACAAAATTCGATGATAACAGGGTCGATAGGAGGCTTGAATCCTAATGTGAAAGGGTAAGTATAAACATAAGAATACTCGGTCTTGTAAGAGGTTATTCTTTGGTTATTGCCAGGAACAATAACAGGAAAATCAGGCTTCCAAGAACAATCCCTGCGTACAAGAGGCACCAAGCCCGCTGTTATCTGAGTAGGATAAAGTTTGGCACTGTCACGCGAAGACATTGAATAAAGTTGTTCGATTATGGCCTGACTATCATTGGCAAAAGAAAACTCCGCAGGGATAATTTCATCGACCCTCGGTTCGCGAAGCGGTTCACTATGTCCTCTACTCTTTGACAAAGATCTCGAAGCCCTAGCCCCTGAAGAAGATAAAGAAATAAAAGACCTAGAAGAAGATAGGGGAGTAACATGATAAGGAGAAGCACCCCTAGAAGGGGTAGAACCTAAACTCCTAAGCATATCACCTCTCCTACTCCGAGTTGGAGCAGAAGAGGGAGTCAATTCATCAACATTAATGACTCTCTTAGATTGCTGGTTTGAAGAAGACATATTTACAAAGACAAAGAATTTACAAACAAAGAATGAAGGTTAGAAGTTTTTCGTGAAAGTAAAGAAAGGAAAATGGGTCTTTATACTCGAAGGCAACCGTAAAAAAATGGACAGTGATGTGAAAGTCATAATTGAAGCTGTCACTTCGTGACTGATGCAGCCGCAAAAAGCCCTAAAAGGCGCTGAGTAATTGCAGAACCAACCCGGGAATGCCACGTGGCACGAGCATTAAATAGAAGTGACAAGCGACGCCTACGTTCAGAGATGGATTCAATGTTACGAGTGAAGCAGCAACAAAATATTCCCGCCATAAATGAGTATCCATTTACCAAATATTAATCGATAAATATATGGTAAGTGGGGAGACTATCTGTATTGGTAAAAAAGAGCTTCACACGTGTAATAGTCGTGATGACTCAGCAATCTATGTGGAACAATGAGAACATGACAATTGGACGGGACTTCATGAAGAGGTACGAAACAAAGAGGCACAGAACAACATACCCACGGGGTAATCAGATTCGGGAATCTCAACCTAATTGAGAAGGTGAAGAGGCACGGTCAAAATGAATCCAGGCAGAATAAAGGGCAGATTCAGAGATCTTCAATTAATGAGCCAACGTTACATAACCTTCACACGACAGTTACGGATAATCATTGTAATGTTAGATTAATGACATTATTAGTCATTAATGCTCAATCACTAAAAAGGGTAGACGTTATATTAAGAAATTCCCTATATAAGGGAGTAAAATATAACTTGTAAGGACACGTTCGAACTGCTATTGCAATATACTTACTCTTTATGCATCTTACTGCTTTCTATTTACAAATTTACTTGCAATTACTAGTATATCCTTCCGTTATCAGAAACATGTGTTCTTCTTAAATTAGCTTTGGCAGAGAATCTAATTCTTTGGTTAAATAATTTTATGCACTAAATAATATTTAAAATTAATAATGACGGCATAATGGAGGGAATTGAACTTCCCCAGTCATAGATATATTAAAACCCTTTTATTTATTTTCTTATTTATTTTATAAGTATATATATAATTATTTATTCTAAATAATGTTCACAAGGAAAGGGGTATTAATACATATTAATATATCCCATAGTTTGTTTTCTACTTCATTAGACACACAGTAATGCTTGATTAGAGATGTAAATTAAAAAAAGTGATAAGTCATCGAATTATCACAACTAATATCTGTAACGACCCGATCGGTCGTTTTGAGCACTTGCACTTCGCTTGGTAGTTTGGGGGCACGAGTAGCTCTGTATAATGTATTCGGACTTGTGTGCAATAGTTTGAGTTCATTCCGAGTTAATTTGATATGTATCGGCACGAGTTTTTGGAAGTCGAATGTTCATTAAGTTTGATTTGATGAGTGTTTCGTCATTTCGATGTTGTTATGCGTGATTTGAGGCCTCGAGTAAGTGCGTTATGTTATGGGACTTTTTGTGTATGTTCATACGGGCACCCGAGAGGCTCGAGTGAGTTTCGAAAAGGTTGTGGGTTGAATTGCACTCATTATTCTTATGTTTCGACATCGTTTCTTCAAGCATAAGTGATATCATATTGAACAAATGAGCTCCGATTTTTTTTTGATTGAAGCATTAGATCAGTATCGTAATTACGAAGCCGTAGCAAAAAAATGTCAAATTTGGACATCATATAAGAATTTTATGGTTATTTTACTAAGAATCAGGTTGCCAAATATTTCGAATTAATTACGAAATTGTCACTAACGGCGTATTTACAAATCTGCACTATTTGTAAATGTTGAAACCAACATATATCCTTCATTATAAGGTCAAATTTAGTGATTCAAAAGCTTAACTTGACTAAAATTTTACAAGGAATACATTGGAGGCATAAACAACGAGTTTTAGGATTGTTTGGCACGAGAAACGAGGCAGAATAGCTAGATGAAAATATATAAAATAAGGGTTTGTTCATTCGGTCATATTTTGAGTTGGGGAGCTCGGATTTGAGTGATTTTGGAGGCGCTTTTCACCATATGGATTGGGGTAAGTGTTCTCTACTTGGATTTGGTTATATTTCATGAATCCATCTTCATTTTTGGGATTTGATTGATGAATTCACATTGAAATTTAGGGGGTTTTGCCTAAAGTTTCATAAAGTGAATTTTTAAGCTTTGGACATCAATTCGGAGACGGATTTGAGTGAAATTAGTATGGTTGGACTCATAATTGAATGAGTTATCAGATATTTTGAGTTTTGTTGGGTTCCGAGGTGTGGGCCCGGGTCGGGCAATTTGGCCGATTTGGGGCTTCTGATTAAATATTCGACCTTTTTCAATTGGGATTGGTTCCTTTAGTATTGTTTGATGTATTTGAGTTGTTTTTGGTTAGTTTCGAGCTGTTCGTAGGTCGGAACGCGCGAGATGGTTATTTAGAGCATCGTTTGGCCTGCTAGGTATTGGTGTTGGCTCATTCGAGGTAAGTAACTCTTCTAAACTTAGTGTTGAGGGTATGAAACCCCACAATACGTGTTATATGATTGGTATTGAGGTAATGCACATGTTAGGTAACGGGCATGTGGGCATGCACCATGTGAATTGAGACTCTGTTGCTTTCATGGCACTGTATAGTGGCCCTAGTTTGTTGATATTTGTGTTTTTACCATGTGATAAAGTAATTGTGCTATCAATCATGCTAAATTTCATGTTTAGGCTTATTGTTGATGTTGCTAGGACCCATAATGGTCGTTTCTTGCTATCATCTCACTGATTTCATTGATATTTTGTAATCAGTCATATTCACGCATTCATATCACATCTCAGTCTCAGTTGTTATTATTGATACATCATATCATTGTTGTCGGGCTAGATTCATGACATTGTGAGCCATGAGTGAGAGTATAGAGATTGATGACTGAGTGATGTCGAGGGACTGAGTGAGACTAACATTTTGGGATCGGGCAGCACGTTGCAGCATATTATATCTATTATACTTTATGGGATAGGGTTGCACGCCACAACGATATATTGATTATATTTATGCATAGGGATCTGGTTGCACGCCGCAACAATACTTCAGGCTATATATGTATATGGATCGGGTTGCATGCCGTAACAAGCGTTAGGTCTACTTATATATATTATGGATCGGGTTGCACGCCGTAACGAGATTGGATCGGGCTGCACGCCGCAACAATATAGTTCTTGGGCTAAAGGAGCCCCTCTGGAGTCTGTACACCCCTAGTGTGCGTAGTCAACTATATATATATATATATAGTTG